>VWYK01043366.1:3037-16408 GCA_013399775.1 Semnornis frantzii | reverse complement strand
TCAGGCAGGCTTTTCAGGAATCTGTTTCAAAATTTTTATATCTGCATTTTATAAGCATCTTTATGCCCAATGCTAGGAAAAGTACATTGGATTGAAGATAGGAATGTGGCTGCAGATGTTGTAGCAGAGTTTATGAAGCTCTTCAAGAATCTAGAGAAGCAGCTGGGCTCATTTGACTGGCAACACTGTGTGGATGCTGGGAATTAGCTAGGGAGCATGAATGCCAGCTAAGGAGGTTAAGTAAGGAGCACAGCCCACAAGAAAAGAAAATGAATATGTCCTCTTGCTAAGAATCACCTAAAAAAAGAGATAGAACTATCTGGAAAAGCTCTTCCTTCCTCCAGAGAAGGAAGGACTCCTCCATGGGCTTAGGGTAACTAGAAGACTCAGTCTTTTTTTAATTGGATTAGCATTACTGGCATTTATATCTTATAGGAGTTGTCTTGTTAATCCTTGGGGGTGTCTGTTGATCTACATGGGCTGAATAGAGTTGTGCCTGCAGGTGCTGGTACCTCTGACTATTAGGAATAAAAATTATTTTAGATGCTGTGCTGATCTAGTTAAAGAACTAAAGGTTTGGTTTGATTTGGTAGCTCATTTGCCCTTGGTTCTATGGATATGATTCCAACACAAGAGAGAGATTTTTTCATGTTGAAGATAGTGTGCCAGGTGTGTGTGCCACCTGTGACAGGGTACATGGGGGAGATGAGCATTTTGGGAAGAGGTGATAAAATTAATCCTCTGCAGTCTTTAGCCACGGAGCTCAGTCTCTCTGCATCCTAAGGACCTCCCATATCTTCAGTCTAAATGCACCAGTTAGGTGAAGTGAACACCATTTGATTAAATGAATGCAAAAGATGGAGAATCTCATTAAGGGAATGCTTGCAGTGGTGATTTGTGACTTATAGGGGAGCTGCTTTTGAGAGGTTAGTGAAGAAAAATGCATCCCATGCAGGGAAAGATGTATTGCCTGAGAGAGGAAATGTATGATCTAATTAGCTAGCAGTAGGGATTCACCCATTGCCCCTTTCCCTCTTTCCACAGGCCATGACTAGAAATAGAAAAGAGCTTGTGTCTGAAGCATGTTGCCCAACTTGCTTTTTACAGGACTAATGCAGACACAATTTCATGGCCTTCAAAAGGGTATGTTTGTCAAGAACCATCTCAGTCTTGCCAAATGCATTTTAAAAGCATTTTACTGGCTGATGTGCTGTATAATAGCCGCACGATGCAGGTGATGCTTGTTGCTGTTTTCCTGGCTTATTTGTGGCCTTGGTTGTAGAGGCCAGGAGTGAAAAGTGGGTAGAGAGCATGGGAGCCAGGTATGGGAAGGCTGTGGAAAATAGTTTTGTGCCTCTGTGAAGGAGCTTAAGGTGCTAAAGAGGTGAGCTTGACCAAAAGGATGAGGAAGAGTATAAAGTCATTACTAAGTTTCTCTTGCTGTGCTCAGGAGCTGTTGCAGTCATGACTGCAGAGTGAGAATATATGTTTGCTGCTTACAGCCTTAGCATCACTCTGAATTACAGACACAGTGGAAAGCAGTGGGAGGAGGGCAGAAAGCCTGTGCACTGACCAGGAAGCTTCTTTTCTTCTTACAGCTCCCCTACTTTGTCCAGCTGTGCAGTGCTGCAGGTGCTCAGCATGGGTGTTCACAACCCAGGAGAGACCCAGCTCAACCAGAACTGAAATTTCAAAAGAAAGGGAGGGAAACAAACAGGCTTTTGACCACTTTTAAGAAATAGATAGTCCTCCTTTTTTCCTGCTTGTTTGTTTGATTTGACAAAAACATTCTTCCCTCCTCGGAGTCCCTCCTTCTTACCTTTCCTTTGCTCCTCGTGGTTCTGCTGCACAGAATTCCTGTTATACTTGTGCCCTACTTTACTTAGCTTGATACATCACCAGCTGATTTTTTTTTTTTTTTTATCCTTCTAATTTCTGCACTATATTCCCAAGGCTGCAAGACATTTCTTCTTCGAGAGATTTAATAGATGAAAGAAAACAAAAGTGGAATTTTTAGTCAAGAAAGAACCTTAAGAAGCTGAGTGACACTCTGAAATTTTACTGGAAATTCGTTTGTGTAAAGTTGTCATATTAAAGGTGCTTTAAGAGTTTTGTTTTGTTTTGACAGACGTATTCTACTGTGGAGTGAAATGCAGAAAGATCAGATTTTATTGTGGGAGTTAATAGTGAGTTTCAAAGCTGATCATAGCGTGGCAAGATCTGTTCAGTCCTAACAATGGAGTGGTCACTGCTGTTCATAATAAAGCATTAAACATACCGAAACGTGGCTGTCAGAACAGTTTCTTCTAGAGATTTGTTCATTTTGGAGACATAAAACTTAAGAAAGGACATAGTTCAGGAAACTGATCTGATAAATGACACCATTTGGAACAGGGTTATTTCTGATATAACTTCAGTGGCTGAAAGGGCTGGATTTAGTCTTTGATGCCAATTGACTCCCCTGGGTAAGCCTCATTTCTTTGCCCGCTATACATCTTGGACCCATCTGACCTGATAGTAAAAGACACATGATGTTGTTGAAAATGAAATACTGCCTTGGGGCAGAAGGATAAACTGTGTGGTCTCCTGAGGTCCTTCCAGCAATACTTTCTATAATTCTATTAGATTAAGTGGGGAAAGAAATAGCATGGAAAGCACAAAACAGGCTAAGTGGTAAACTAGCAATTAAACTGGGGGCAGGGCTGGGCTACAGCAGAAAACCTACAATCTATCCCAATTAAGAGCTGTATCTCAAGAGAAGCAAGGAGCCTGACACAGGTGCTGACAGCAGGGAAAACGCTGCATTTCTGTTCTTTAGGCAGCAACTGCTTTCTACTGGTGCTTAACAAAAATCCACGGGGGGTCCATACCCCTCTCAGGACTTTGTTCTGCTTTTAATTACCGTGTCTGTGATGTTCAGGCTCTCCTGCCTGTGTAAAGCCTGCAGTCTGATGGCAGATTATCTGCTAGCAGCAAGAAGACGTTCCTGTTCTTGGCACCTGCATGATGGGACTCCTTCTCCTCATGCATTCTCAGTCCTCCTTTTCCTCTCTCATAGACAACTCATGATGGAGAAAGTCCACCTCTGTTTGTTTTTAGCAAGTAGTTTTTCCATCTTGCAGATGGTGCTCCATGGAAGCTGGAGCTAAAAGACTTCTGCAGCAGAGGTGGAGTGTAAGCAGGAGCTCTTTAAGGGCCAGGCTGGCCCTTGCAACGTATCTCTCAGCCCGAGGGCACATCAGCTCTGCTTCTCTCTCGAATCCTATTTCTTCCTCCTGCTGTCATCTTGCCTAGAGAACAATGTCTTCTGTGCCAGTTGCCCTTGGCTCTTTTGACCCGGAACAACAATGCTTGGGGGAGGGAGAAGGAGGAGAGCTACTCGATCTCTACTTTCTCCAAGGCTTTGAGCTGTTGTGCCTCCCTGTAGAAGTCACCTGAGAGATGGGGATGTTGCTCAGTCTAGAGTGTAATTTCCTGGCAAGGGACCCCCAGATGAGTCCTGACAGCTTCATCTTGGCTTCTCAGAGCTTGCCACAGTGTTATTGCTCTCACTTGGAGTTCTGGTGGCTTTTTTTTTTTCTCTCATTCCTCTGTCATGGCTTCACATGTTTCATCCCCTAGAGTCCTTTGTCGAGAGAAATCTGGAATTGTTCTCTTTCCTGGTCTCTGAGATCAAATCCAAATCTGGCAAAGAGAAGTGTGACAGACCCTACATGTCAAGCTGGGGTCATAGACAGGGTCAGTTTGAGTTTCCCCCCAGCCAGATATGCACCAGTTGGAGAAATGTGGAGCCTCTACTTTGTTTTGCACAAGGACTGGAAAAAGAAATGCTGTGAAGATTTTGAGCTAGGGACTATGAGCAGAGCAGATACATTAGGCACAACTGATCAGCTGCTGTGTCCCAAAGAGGGGAAATGCAGAAGCAGTAGGGGAATAGGAGTATCTGGGAAAAATGCTGTGTGTGGGGGGGGTTATCCCTTCTTGAACAGCCTAAAGGATTTGCTGAGGCAGTGGGAGGGTGGAAATTAGGGGTGGGAAGACGTAAGGCTTGGTTGTAGAATGATGTATGGAAATAAAGTGGGAGGGAGAGTAATTTTTGCATGAGCCATGGAGGGAAAATGAGGATACAGGGTAGAGCTGGATGACACTGCAGGTGGGAGAGCAGGTGGTAAGAATAAATAACTGAATGGAGATTTACAGGGCCAAGAGCCTGTGGCCAAGGTCAGTTTGGGGAATTCAGAGCCATGATGGGTAAGGTCAATGGTAGCAATCAGTTTAGGTTCAAAATGTAGAAGCTGCATTAGAGCAAGGCAGGACAAGTTAAAGTCTGTGTGACAGGGCTGATGCCAAGAGTTGGCAATAGTGAGAGTCCAGAATGATAATTTAGGAGAAGTGTGGGGAGATAAGAACAGCAAGCTGCAATGCCATGAAGAGCAGTGGTTGGAGTCAGCATGTCTGGGTGAGACCAGAAATATAAAGTAGGTAAGCTAAGGACAGTATCAAATTATCAGGGTGGAAGAGTTGTTGGAAATTCAAACTGAGTACAGTCCTTCTGAGGGGATTTCTGAGTGGAGGATATGGATGCCAACAACTGTTACCCACATACCTTTGTATCATTTAAAATACAAATTCAATCCAGCACCATCTCTTTCCCTGAAAGAGGAATAATCTAATTCTTTAAACACTTTTTTCTTTTTTCTTTTTTTCTTTTTTATTTTTTTTATTTTTTAAATTTTTTTCTTTTTTTTCCTTTTTCCTTTTTCCTTTTTTCTTTTTTCTTTTTTCTTTTTTCTTTTTTCTTTTTTCTTTTTTCTTTTTTCTTTTTTCTTTTTTCTTTTTTCTTTTTTCTTTTTTCTTTTTTCTTTTTTCTTTTTTCTTTTTTCTTTTTTCTTTTTTCTTTTTTCTTTTTTCTTTTTTCTTTTTTCTTTTTTCTTTTTTCTTTTTTCTTTTTTCTTTTTTCTTTTTTCTTTTTTCTTTTTTCTTTTTTCTTTTTTCTTTTTTCTTTTTTCTTTTTTCTTTTTTCTTTTTTCTTTTTTCTTTTTTCTTTTTTCTTTTTTCTTTTTTCTTTTTTCTTTTTTCTTTTTTCTTTTTTCTTTTTTCTTTTTTCTTTTTTCTTTTTTCTTTTTTCTTTTTTCTTTTTTCTTTTTTCTTTTTTCTTTTTTCTTTTTTCTTTTTTCTTTTTTCTTTTTTCTTTTTTCTTTTTTCTTTTTTCTTTTTTCTTTTTTCTTTTTTCTTTTTTCTTTTTTCTTTTTTCTTTTTTCTTTTTTCTTTTTTCTTTTTTCTTTTTTCTTTTTTCTTTTTTCTTTTTTCTTTTTTCTTTTTTCTTTTTTCTTTTTTCTTTTTTCTTTTTTCTTTTTTCTTTTTTCTTTTTTCTTTTTTCTTTTTTTTCTTTTTTCTTTTTTCTTTTTTTCTTCTTTTCTTTTTTTCTTTTTTTCTTTTTTTCTCTTTTTTTTTGGGGGTGGGGCAGTAGGGTGTGGGAGGGAGTGGGGAGGCTATGGAACAACACAAACTTATGCCTGATTTTGCTGCAGCGTCCTGACTACATTACATTCGTACACTCACTGAGCAGAAGTGCCCACTACAACTTGAACACTGACATGACAAAAAACTTCATGATCAGTTCACAGAGATGAAGACCTCCCCAGGATATCAGTATTTCACCTCAAAAGACAGACAAATGCAATGTGTATAAGGGCAATGTAAAGCAGAGCGAAATTGCTCTGTTCCATAAAAAAAAAAAATCACCTACAATAAAAAAATGCTTTTAGGTCTGCATGGGAGAAATTTCTTCTGTGCTGGTTTCCTTTCTGTGCCTTTGTTAACCTCTTGGATTCCTGTGAAGCATCATTTCTTCTTTCTCTAATAGTTGTGCCTGGCCATTGTGTGCTGCTCCTAGGACTTTGTTTTTGCAGTGCTGGATGACTTCAGTTCGGCGACTGTGAAACTGAAAGTTTTGGAATTCAGGTTACAGCTGAAGCATCAGACATAAAATCAGCTTGTAAGGACAGCAGAACAGAGTGTCTAGGAAAGATGTCTTACAGGGTTAAGATAATGCTTTTCAGTGCTGTTGTCAGCAGAGAGAGATCAGGCTGCAAAGAATGTGAAAATGTCAGCTGGAGCAGGAGTGCTGGTGGGTTTGGAAATGAGTAACAAGTGTGGCTTGTAACTGAGGTACATGCAGAGAAAAGGATGCTGCAAGTCTTTGGGTGCAGAAGTGTGGGGAGGTAGTGGAGGAGGTAAATAAGCATTCTTGGACAATGTGATGAAACTGGGTAAGGACAGGAGGACAGTTCTGGTATAAGCAAAAGCAAAGTAATGCAGACTCCATCCTCTGCTTTCTGCAGCTCCCTTATGTCTCCCTGAAATGGACCAAGTCGTTGCCAACAGGGTGCCTTTCCCTCCTCACCAAAACAGAAGTGGTCGCTGGGTGCCATTTTCATCCACAACCATGTTGATACCCAGTTCCTCTACATTATCCATGCCTCCTGCCTTTTTTCTCCTAACTGTCTCTGCTTGTGGAGGTCTTGTATGTCCCCACAATTCTGCTACATCCTGCCTTGTAACTATGCACTCCCACAGTTCCGCTACATCTCCCCATCACCTACAACTGCTTAGAATTCCCTGTGTAGTTTTCTTTCTGGGGCTATAAGGTGCTGTCAGAAAAAAGCACACTGGTCTTTCTATCCACTGCCACCCTCTCCATCTGGTGCTAGGGTAGAGCTTGTTCCTTGTTGAGCTGGCTACTTCTAGCACAAAACTGGAGCGGCACAGGGGCAGGAGAGCTGTGCCCGTGTTGGATGTGTATCTCCGAGTGGGTGAGGGGCATCCGAGGCAGGCACCCTTTCCTCCTTTTATCAGACTGTGCTCATTTATTATACCATCTGTTTTCCCAGTGCCAGAGATGATGCTGGGGATATGTGACTTGGGGCACTCAGGCAGAAACTGGCCTGCACAAGGCCGGCCATGTGTTTGCCTCCTAGCAATGCAGCGGTCAGCAGCAAATTCTTTGCCGCTGCCTCCTCTCAGTATGGGAAAGAGCAAGCGTGGGCCTGGGTGTGTAGGAGACACAAAGAGATGAAATATGTGAAGGGGGGGAAGAAAGGGAGAGAGATGGACTGGGGTATGTGCATATCAGCTGGAGAGAACTGTGGGAAGGAGGGACAGACAGACAGATGGGCAGAGTGGGGGAGAAGAAAGGAGGAATGGATTGCAGAAGGGGAAGACAGAGGGAAGAACTTGGCAGGGGAGACAAAGAAATGGACTGACTGGGAGACAGCCAGAAAAAGGTTGTGAAGGAAGGAAAGAGAGGCAAATTTGGCAGGTGTGTGGTGTGGAGATACATAGATTGTCTGTAGGAGAGAGATGTGTGTCAGGTAGGTACTACAGTAATAGGTAAGTAGATAACTACAGAATTGGAGATAAGAGGGGGAAGAGGGGGAGGGAGTGTGTGTTTATATAGGCCTGTGTAAGGGGAAGCAAAATGAGTGACAGTGAGGAGAAGACCCATAAGGAAAGAGAAAAGAGATAAAACAGAGGAACAAAAGAGCAAGGCTGGAGATGAGCTGTGGGGAAAAGAAACATGGCAAGGCAGCCCTTGGAGTGAAAACAAGAACTGGAATCAGAGGGAATGAAGAGGATTTGTATCAGAGAAAGGAGGCTAACAGCACTCGTGTTTGAGGCTGAGGTTTTCTTACTTGGACTTGAGAGAGGATGCAGGGCAGAGATCAGAGCAGAATTCCCCAGTGTCAAGCAGAAGCATTTCTCTGTATGCAGGGCTCCCTGCCAGTGCACAGAGACCCAGTGGACTGGGGAGTGTAAATGTCACCATGCTAGTGCAGACTGTTTCCTGCCTGCCAAGCTGCAATGTGTACCTGAGCATTTGCAACCTGTGGACTGCCTATTTCCAGTGTACCTGCTTGAATGCTGGGGGCTGTTTAAGATGGCAGCTGAGGCATTTATTTATCCTTTCCTTTCCCCTCCTTTTGTCCCTTTCACCACAGTGTACTCTCAATGGAAAAGGAGGCATGAAAAAAACAGTGCCCAGATTCACTTTCTTAACTCTTCTGCCTCCTGTCAAAGACACCACCTTGTTTTGCTGCCTGCCTGCCTTTCTTTCTGCTTGCACATGTATTTTGTCTTCTGTGCTCTTTCATCTGCCTTTTTTTCATCTCCTTTACCTCTTCCTCCAACTTTCTACCACTGAAAAGTTTTACTCCTCCCTGTAATTCCATTCCCCCCTTCTCGGCTGTGTTCAAGCCTCCTAGTTTACATGCCTCCCCTGGTCGTTGCAGCTTATTCCTTCTGCTTGCCCTCTTTCTTTTTTCCTGCTCCTTTTTATCTCTCTTCAGTTCCTCCATCTCCCTCTCTCTGTGCTAGCCTGCCTGCTTTCTCTCACTCACTGTCTCTCTTGAACTGGGTTGTGAATTCTGTTGGCATCAGAGCAGGACAAACTGTAAAACTGAGGTTCCCAAAGGGCCAGGTTGTGATCATTTTATTTTTACCACGTCCTTGGATGTGTAAAGGTGTTTGTTTGAGGGGGAGGAGCAGTGCATGTGCTCCATGTGGGAGAAGAGAGAGGAGTGCAGGCCAGAACGAATGAAGCTTATAACTAATATAGGTCAGTTGCAGAGAAGAGTCCCAGTGGTCTGTGAAACAGAGAAGTGCTTTGTCCCTTCAGACTGACTACTGGAAAGATGGCAACTGAAGGTGGCTAACAGGCACAAACAATCTGGGAAAGTGTCCTGTCAAACAGTGCAGCAGTGGTGAGCAGAGAAGGGCCAGCTCTGCACAGGGGTCTGCTCATCTCCCAGCCACTCCCTTAACCCAATGAATAGCAGTCTTGAAATTCCCTTTACCTGCTTTGTGCTGCCTTCTCCTGTGCAGGTTCCTGTGCCTGTGATATGGAAGGAGGAGCATGGCTGAGGTATGCTTCCCCATGCCCCCTGCCAGGCTTGCTTACTGTGCTAAAGCAGACAACAGAGCACACACATTAGAGAAGCACAAAGGAGACCCATACCCCAGCACCCTTGGAGGATGGGCTGGATTATTTGGCCAGCCCCTGTTGAGGCTGGTGCTGCCAAGGAGACAGCAGAAAGGCATCATCATGGTCCTGAGCTTGATGTAGTAAAGCTTCATGAGCCAACTGCTTTGCTCTGCAGTAGGTGCCTCTCTTCCCATCATTTCCCACTATGCATGTAGGTAAATTGTGCTTCCAGACCATTCCCAGAAACCTTCACCAGTGGTCAGCAGCTGCACCAAATGACCAAAAGTAGCAAATTCCAATGAGCCCAGCATTTGGCCTTGGGATTTCTGATTTCATTCCTATTCAGAATGTTGTTGTTACTGGAGGTCAGAGTTAAACTGCTAAAACAACAAGAAGGTACCAGAACAGACATCCAGATTTTCAGAGGTATTTGGAGCCTCTGCATCCAAATCAATGTGAGATGCTGACTGATCAGATCAGGACAGTTCTTTGATGTCTAAACATGGAGTCAGAGGCCTAAACAGGCATATGTGTTTTGCCTTGCTTTTTAAAATAGGCCTCTGCTCCCAAGGCAGAGAACATCACCTCTCCTCAGTTTCTCTCCATGGTATACTTTTCTGTGCATCACTATAATGCTCCAGTCTAGCATCTGACTGCCTTAATCTGATGTGTTTAACCTACTTCCTCTTCAGGAATTCACTTTGGGGATCCTAAACCTTTACAATAGTAATGTAAATCCAAATCCTAGGCATGCATATAATAGCTCTATGGACACAGTACACCCAGCTGCCTTTCTGCAACACAGTGTCTTAAGCACATGTACCTCTCGTGGGATGCCTCCCTGGCTATGTGGGACTACAGAAGCAAACCTTTCTCACATTTAAATCAGCAACCTGTTACTGACACCAGGGAGAACCTGATCATCTTGAGTTTTCTAAGATCATCCACACACTGCACTCCTGAAGAGATGTTGGGATACATGTTTCTCTTGAGGTGTCCCTCTGAAAAGTCAGAGGGACTAAATAACCTATCCCAGAGACTAACCATTTCTCTTGTTTTAATTAGGATGCTCCCAAGCCTGATTTATTGCTGAGCATCAGAGAAATTAAAAGTTCTTCCTCTGATATAGAATCATAGAATGGTAAGGTTGGAAGGGACCTCAAGGATCATCCACTTCCACCCCCCTGCCATAGGCAGGGACACCTCCCACTAGCACAGCTCACTCAAGGCCTCCTCCAACCTGGCCTTGAACACCTCCAGGGAGGGAGCAACCACAACCTCCCTGGGCAACCTGTGCGAGTGTCCCACCACCCTCACTGGAAAGAACTTCCTCCTAACAGCCACTCTAAATCTCCCCTCTGCCAGTTCAAACCCATTGCCCCTTGTCCTGGCATTGCAAGACCTTGTAAATAATATCTAAACTAAAGTAATATCTAAATATCTAATATCTAAACTAAAATCTCCTGAACTACCAGACAGAAGAAGAGCTGAAGATGTCCTAAGGAAGACAAAAATGTGTGCAACTGGCTTGCAGAAAGGATTAGCTGCTTCAATACCACCAGATCTGGGAGAAGAAGGCTGCCTCAAACAGAAAGCCCCAGTGACATCTCTGGTTGTTGAGGACCAGATGGCAAAGGCTCATGTCTGGGCTGGGTTGTGACTTTAAATGGTGATACTGAATAGATGAGGTTGTAGAGGGTCCTCTTCTCTGTCCCCATCTGTGCCCTTCACACTGGAAGAAAGCCTGATATCACGGGATGTCAACATGAACCATCTTCACTGTAGGCCTCGCCTCTCCCTCAGCATTTGCCATTGAGCTGGTGCTTCCAGGAAGACTCTGAAAACTTTTCAGTTCAGAAAAAAACCCAGGGCCATTCTCTTTCCTACTTTATTCTTTGCAGTTCTCTCATCACTGCTGTGTTTTCATGAATACAGACCTTTTCCTTCCTGAAGAGCCAGAGCACAATCCATGCATGTTTCCTCAGAGGAGTTTCATAAAGCTCTTTGTCAAGGAAAGAAGGCTTTTTAAACTCATGGATTCTGGAGCTGACCAGGAGAGACCATCCCTTCCATGAGGACCAGGAGTGAGCCTTGTACTCTTAGTGTCAGAGAATGAATGGACAAAGGCTTTATTGGGAGCAAGGCATTTAATTTTGGCCAGATCTCTTGCACAACAGGCAGAGGGACCCTTTGCTTCTCTGATCCACTCTGGAGACCTTTTCCCTGTACCTTGACCTTAGGGCTGGTTCTGATTACAAAATCTGTGCCATAACCTTTTCTCCAACTTTTGCTTTCCTGGAGTAGGCTTCGAAGGTTGGATATAGGTGGGTGTTGCTGGGAGCTATCTGTGCCTGCTTTTGGATGTGAATGGGAAGAGAAAAAAAGATTTCCATGAAGAATCTGGGGGTACAGCAAAGGAGAAGAGATGGCTGTATGCTTGTGAATAAGTGGGTCTCAAAGTGGATTTCTGTGCTGTATGGTTCATGCAGAGGGGGAAGGAATATATTTATTAGCTTACAGGATTGGTCCATCTTGAAGGCAGCCTGTGGTTATAGATCAAG
Source organism: Semnornis frantzii (assembly GCA_013399775.1). NCBI lineage: Eukaryota > Metazoa > Chordata > Aves > Piciformes > Ramphastidae > Semnornis > Semnornis frantzii. The sequence continues at coordinate 4,864 of VWYK01043366.1, read as the reverse complement.
TGTAGAAAAATGCATCCTCTGGAGTGGAAAAGTATGAGGGGCAGCATCAGAGTAGGGGGGACAGGATAGTGTCTTTAACATAGTGATGCAAATACGTGGGGATAGACATGGTGGTGGGAGGGGGAATGTTTGCACAACTTCTTTTGTCTGCTACTCATACAGAAAACTTGTGTGTGTATGTATATATATATGTGTGTGCATGCATGTATCTCCACTATCCTGGAATTCAGCTAGAGTGACTTGTTAGCAGCCTGCCCTCTGTTAGAGCTAATGGGTTGCAGGCATTGATTTTTTTTTTTTTCTATTCCTATTGATTAGGAGGCTGCTGCATACACAAACCTCAGCACGGCATGGAAAGAGAAAGGGAGGCAGAACAGTTCACATCCCCACAATTCATCATGGCAGAAAATTCAGCCTGGGAATCTCAGTCTTCTCCCACTCTCTCTTCCAATTAAAGAAGGAAGCCTTTCCCTTTTTAAAGAAATCAACCTACAGGGCTCATAAGATGACATTTTTATTTCCCCACCATCTTCGTGCTGCAAACATTTCAAAGGTTACCACGCAGTGGAGGAAAAGGTTATGTGAGAAAAAGGAGTCTTGCACGGAAAGCACACAGGAGTTCTAGCTTCAAGACACAATCTAGAACAGATTTATTTGGTGTCCATTGATACCTAACTCATTTGTAACAGCACCCAGATCCCAGATGAAATCAGTGCCAGTACTTTTGCTATGACGGGATTTGCAATTGCATTCTCAGGTTTTCAGTGCCTTTGCAAACCAACAAACATGTTACTTTGTAAGGATGTTGTGATGCTAAATGAATTGTTTGCACAACATTTAGCTTGGAAGAGAACACAGGTCAGAAACTGAGGGGTTATGTATTGTAGTGTTATAATCTCATATCTGGTATGAGAGTTTGGTTCCTGTCTAACATGGCAGAGGTTTATGTACTCTCAGGGAAGAAAAACTCTTCATGGAAACCTGCTCCTTTTGATTATTAGAGCTCTGTGCTCTGTATCTCCCTTCTTCTCTCTTCCTTTCTTGTCAGTGTTACACTAGAGATGACTCTCCTGTAGTATTTGAGTAGTTGATGTTTAAACTTTTATTTGGCTCCTCAAGTTATATGACTCTGAAGAGGAGAGGACCACTGAGGGTTTTTTCCATCTGTATTTATCTCCTTGTCTCTGTCTCATCTCCAGTTCTATCTCTGTCATCTCCACCTGCAGTTATCTGGCAAAAATAAGAATCTTCTTTCCTTAGTTTGTAAAATTGGTCTACGAAAACCACTGGTAAGCAGACATGATGTGCATAACAGTTCTTAAGTGCTCTGGGACTCTCAGCTTTGGATAGCAGGGATGACTGCTCTGATTATCCTGTCTCTTTGTCTAACCATATGACATGTGACTTTTTTCAACTTCCTTCAGTGAAATCTCTTACATTTCAGTTCTCCTTCTGCATCATATCTCACTTCTGTCTTCTCTGCCCCATTGGCTTCTACAATCATCACCCAACCCAAATGTATTTTTTCTGAACATCTCCTCTGCTGGTGTATCTGCCTATTAACACCTCTGCTCTGCCTGTGAATATAGCTCTACCAACTCCATCTCTTTTACATCTCATTACAGCAGCTTCTTCTGAGATGGCTTCCCCAGGATGAAGATTCCCAGATAACAGTTTTCCTATACCACCACTGTCTGATATTCTCCTGTGTGCCCAAAAGCTCCACCGCAGCCCTCGACCCACAAACACTCTGTTCAGTTTCATTACCATCCCACGGAGTTGCTTCCGACTTCGTGCCCTTCATCTCCCTTCCTGCATCTTTCTTGT
>VWYK01043363.1:49266-74353 GCA_013399775.1 Semnornis frantzii | reverse complement strand
TTTTTTTTCCTTTTCCCTTCTCTCCTGCACTATGGAAGCAGGACTAAGCTGTCATCATGTGTAAATCATGACCTTCACAAGCAGCACTCCCAGCCTCTCCTTTGTCCTACCAAAGTCAGTGGGATACTTGCACCAAGAAGATGGGCTATGAGGTCACATCCACATTGTGTGAGACAGGGGGGCAGAAGAAAAGCTGTTCTTAACAGTGCTGCGGCATGGTTTTCATTTGTTATCTTTATTTAAAAATCTCCTCTGCTTTGTTAGGAACAAGTCACCTTGCCAAGACTCTCATGGCCTTCCAGGCATTACAGCTTGCTGTTCACATGTCACCTCTATATGTCACTGTACGTACATATAGATGTAGGCATACATGTTGGCTGTTCACATTTGTTTATGTTACTGAACTGACTCAGCCATTATGAGGTCTGTAAGTTTTACCTTCCAAGAAGGCACACAGGAGAGCATGGTGCCTTGGCCCAGTGCCTTGGTCCCATCACTGAGACTGGCACTGCTGATCCTGTTTGCACTCACTGCATTTATTTATTTAAGCAACAAAGACTCAGAGAAGACCTGAAATGCTTGGGAACTGATGTATCAAAAGACACAAAGAACAATGGAGCAGAATGACTCCTTTGTTACTTTGTAAAGTAGGTGTAATTAATGAAATGCTTCTTTCATTTCTTTAATAGAATGGCATTAATTATTTGTTGCATAATTAAATGCTCTTTTCTTTGGCATTAGCTGCTCTACATTTCATCTTGCTGTCAATTCATGCCAGATCCAAACAGATCTTAACATTAGCAAACAGTTAACTACAGTGGCTGTTAGATTTCATTCTGCCACAACAGGAAGTTGCAGTTTTCTGGGGCTTAATTAATTGGGCATTAACGTCTTTGTAACAAGCTGCAGAACAGAGCCTAAGAGAAATAGCTTTCCACTCTTGCAGTTCTGCATTGTAGCTCCAGAACTCTGTGCTGCCAGGCATGAGAAAACCCAGAAAGTACCTCACTGCCTTGGAGCTTGGTGAAATGGCATAGAGGTTTCCCGTAATAGGTAGAAGGAAACTGTCTCGTGATGGGTATCAAAAAGTAAAGGACTTCAGCTATGTCAAAAAGAAAAGGTGTTGACCTTTCACTAGTCAGACCTTTGTCAGTCCAAGTGCCATATCAGCCAAACAAAAGCTATCCATCAAGCAGAACTTTGGAAATATTTTCAACTGCCAGCATCTTGAATGATGGAAGAAGTACAAACCTGTGGGTGTTCCGTGGTCATATTTCTGTATCTCATTCCTACCTCTGAGAATTTTCAGGATCTCATCTTATTAAAATGAGCTATCTGCACTTTTTGTCCTGCAAGTGTTTTTTTCACAAGATGAATCCTTCAATGGATGTTGTTCACACAAGTCAAAACTTATCACAGCCAGATGGCATTTCCTAAGAGCCCAGGAAGAAACCGGCAGGTTCCAAGGAATGTGAGGGACCTTTAAGTCAGGGATACACCAGACTTACAAAGCTCTTAGCAACAGCCTGCAGAAGTCTGCAAACTCGGGATTTTATTGACATGGCAGGTTGAACACAGCTTTTATGCTCAAGGATGAAGCATGCAGATGGCCTAGCCTTACACATACTCACAGAATGCTTGTGTCCCTGTCATAGCCCCAGTTCAAACTACGTCCCAGTGGCCTCTGCCATGCACCCTAGGGCACTGGGATCCCTGTGACATTGAGATATTAGATGTGCCAGACCCCAAAGCCAAAGGAATTGGAGCAAGTCTGAAGCATTTGAGGGAAGCACTTAAGTTTTTTCATGGTTGATCCTATGCTCTGCAGTGACTGCCCATTTGCTCATGACAAACCCTCCCTTGTCCTTGTGCTCTTCACTTTATCATCCTTTTAGCCCCTGTGGTCCCCTCCTTTCTTCTCTTTCGTCCCCAGACTCCTCTCATCACCCACTGAGAGCCCCTCTCCCCATATTACTCTGGACCATATCCCATTACCCTTCAGGCTCACAAAAAGACCTAACACCAACATGCTGCTGCCACGTGGACACCCTTGCTAAAGCTACACACCTTCTTCACACCCCCTGCCTGCCCTCATCCACACTAAGCCCAGAGGAAAGAATGACCTGACAGCAACAGAAGGAGATGCCAGAAAAGAGCAGAAAATCATTGTGATATTTCAAGGCTTCTCCTCAGGCAGGGACTTTCTGAGCCAGAAGAGGATTTCTGTCCTGTGAATCTCCCTTCGAATTGTGGAAAGTTTTACCAAGTGCAGTATTTCATGTTTCACCATAGCTGAATGTGGTGCTCATGTTCAGCAGGATGAGTTCCTGTGGAGCTCACAAAAGCTCTGGATCAATTGGTGTCTTTAACTGCACAAACTATTATGTCCTGATGGGTTGAGCTGTGCTCATTTTCACAGCATCACCTGCCTGGAAGGTGATCACCTCTGCTGTGTTTGTTTTGGTTTTGTTTTGGGTTTTTTTGCATCATGCCTAAGGAGAAAACCAAACAAAATGTTGTTTATCTCCTGCTATAACAAATAACTCATGTCTGGGGATCACACAAATCCCATAAATTCTTGAATATTAATTCAAGATTTTTCCCATTGAATTATCAATAATTAAAGCATCTCTCTGATGAGGAAAGGCTGAGAGACCTGACACTTTAGCCTGGAGAGAAGACTAAGAAGAGATCTTATCAATGCTGATCAATATCTAAATTCGAGTGCTGAGAGGATGGGGCCAGATTCTTTTCAGCAGTGCTCAGTGACAGGGCAAGGAGCAATTGGCAGACACTGAAACACAGGAAGTTCCATCTGAACGTGAGGAAAATCTTCTCTGAGGGTGACAGAGCACTGGAACAGGCTGCCCAGAAAGATTGTAGAGTCTCCTTTTCTGGAGATATTGCAAACATACCTGGGCATGTTCTTGTGGAACCTGGTCTAGGTGACCCTGCTTTAGCAGGGAGGGAGCTTCAGGAGTCATTTCTGACCCCCATCAGTATGTGATTCTGTGAAAGCACTGATTGCTTTCAATATAGATACCTGCTTGATGCAAAATACACCAGCAGGTACAAAGGCCACCACACGTGGGAGAGATCCAGTGTTGATTAAAATGCATTACCCAGAGAGTTTGTAACTCACACTGGCCACACTCCATGGATAACGCATTTTAATTTTATGGGCTTAGGGCTGCAGGTGAAAGACTGAGATACTTAAGAAGAGCCTAGTAACACTGAAAGAAACAGGGGTGCAGCACTGAAAGAATCAGGGATGATTTTGAAACAAAAGAAAGAGTCTTCTCATGGATTTTCAGTCTCAAAGAAAGAGTCTTCTCATGGATTTTCAGTCTCGCTGAAACCCTCACTCTAAAGAAATAGTCTCATTTCAGTGCTGTATCTGAAAGATTCATTTCCACATTGAATTGTCAGCAGTTGTGGGCAGGTGAGAGTGGAATTGCTGGTGCTCTGGTCCAAATTAGTGCAGAGCCTGCAGAAGCCCTTAATGTGGTCTCGGTGGGATTAGAAATGATGGTAAACTAGAAGCAGACAAATCAGTGTCTGGTGTATAAAGCCTGATGGGTGCTATAACATGTTTAGGTTTGTTTGCACCTGTTTGCATCCCCAGTCCTTTGGGAGCCTCTCTTGGTGTCAGCTAGGAAAGAGGTTGGCATTGACTCCTGTGTCTGTGCAGCTGATTTCAGATCCCAAGGCCAAGCATGTAATTTCGCCAGTAGCATTACCTCTGGAACAAAAATAGGTAAATTCTGTGTAAGGAGAGGAGGTAGTCCTAGAGCACACAAAAACCAGCCAGTGGGGATGGTCTCTTTGCCTTTTGGGAAGGGGCAGCAGCCTGCATTAGGGTTAAACGGATTTGTGCTTACAGGACCCTGGGCCTCTAATTGGTTTGGTTTTTTTTTTTTTAATTCCTGTAATCCTGGATGATTTGGAGCAGATGCTTCGAGATTACTGCCAGAGCCCAAAGGTGACTGCAGGAAGAAAACAGCCCAGGCCTGGCTAGGGTTTCCACAGTGCCCAGTGGGGCCTCCCCCCTTCCCCACTGCTCAGAGGGGCTGTAGCACCAGTGGGCATTGGTCTGAGCTGAGGTTTGGCTCTCCATCAGGATTTGGGTGACTCAGAATCACTTTTGGCCTCCCAGCAGCCTGCAGGTGCAGGGTGACGGAGTCCACACCACAGGAGGCAGCTGATAGGAAAGACAAAACCATACAGAGTTGCCAGAGAGAATTTATTTTTTTCTGCCTGCTCCTGAAGACATGTGAAAATCCCCTGGGTACTGGCAGAAACCCTCACATCTGAAACTCCAGTGTCAGGCTGCAAATGTGCCCCACCAGCGAGATTTCGCTGTACAACCCAGCAGAGGTGAGGTTTCAGCCACCGCCAAATGTAACACATTGAATATTGGAGGTGAGTTTTTAGTAGGGGCTGTTGTGACAGGACAAAGGTTGATGGATTTAAATTAAAGGAGTGGAGATTCAGACTAGAGATAACAGGCTTTTGGTTTTTGTGGAGTTTTGGTTGGTTTTGTTTGTTTGGTAGTTTGGTTTTTGTTAATTTGTTGGTTTGGTTTGGGGTTTTGTTTGTTTGGGTTGGTTGGTTTTGGTGTGGGGTTGGGGTTTTTTTTGGGTTTTTTTTTTGTTTGTTTGTTTGTTTGGGTTTTTTTTTTAGATGAGAGTGGTGAAAACATGGCCCAGGTTGTCCAGAGTTAGTAGTAGATGCTCCATTCCTGGAAAGATTCCAGGTCAGGTTGGATGGAGCCCTAAGCAACTTGATCTAGCTGAAGATTTCCCTGTTCACTGCAGGGGGTTGGACTAGGTGACGGTTAAAGGTCCCTTCCTACCCAAACCGTTCGGTGATTCTGTGATGACCCATTATACATAGGCTTAGCACCACCCTGTAGCTTTTCTCCAGGGCTTTGCTGAAGCTGTGTAGCTCCTGCCTGGCTTTCACAGGAAAGACCAAGGAACCACACTGGCCAGAGAGACAGTAAGGGGAGAGGAGGATAATGAGTTTCATCCATGGGATAAGTGAAAATTAATTCTCCTTTTTTTACCAACACAGGGAATTTGATGACATCTGAAACAAAACCAGCCTATAATCACCTTCTGCATAGTGCATGAATTTGTTTGAGATGAAGTCCAAGAATACTTGGTGAAGTCCTTGGCTTTGTTGCCTCAACAGGACTCCTTGCTGGGCACTCCAATTCTTTTTTCCTCTTTTTCTTTACAGCTCCAAGTAGGATGAGTTATAACTTGTATTTGATCTTTGGGAAATAGTTGCCTAACTTGATACAAAATATTAGGAGCCTGGATCTAAAAGCAAACCTGTGCTTGTCTGTAGGTTCCAGCAATAATCCTGCAAGTCTCGAATGCTGCAACTCGAAGCAGCCATTTAGGCTAAAATCTCTCCCCTGATCTTAAATATTTAACAAATACCATATGAAGATATGTAATATCTGCAATATTCATAGCCTCAGTGGCAGGCTGGAAAAGACTTGGATTTGGCATGGGGTTATTTGAGGTTTTCCTTTGAAGAGTAGATTTTCATTGCTCCTTTTTCATTGAATGTTGTCATGAAACATTAATAACATGTAACTGACAATTCATAGGGCATTTGTGATAATATGATGGCTCTGAGATGGTTGCAGTAAACAAGAGCACAACTTAAATAGCTTAAACAAGACGTGGTGTGTAGGCTGACCTGTATGAGGCAGAGATTAACTGTGATTATTAATAATTACAAGCCCTAAGTCAGGAAAGCACTTACCACAATCTTATGCTCCATTGGCTTCCCAGGGCAGCCTCTCCATCAGTGTCCAGGAGACTTCAGCATGCACCAAGACCTGGTGCTGGTCCAGAGTATAGAGGAGCTGAGATCATAGCCCCAGGTCTGCAACAAACTTGTCACTTAGAATCGTCTATTTGTTTCGGTTAGAAAAGATCTTTAAGATCATTGAGAGCAACCATTATCAAAGTCTGTTGAGTCTGGTGCTAAACCATGTCCCTCAGCACCACATCTATGTGTCTTTTAAATACCTCCAGGGATGAGGATTCAACCACCTCCTTAGAGAGCCTATTCCAGTCTCTCGTAACCCTATCCAATCTAAGCCTTCCCTAATACATCTTGAAGCCATTTCCTCTCATCCTACCACTTGTTACTAGGGAGAGGAGACTGACCCCCACCTGGCTACAACCTCCTTTCAGTTAGTTGTAGAGCGTCAGCCATCTCTTCTTCAGACTAAATAATCTCATTTCCCTCATCTGTTCCTCATAAGACCCACTCTCCAGACCCTTCACCAGCTTCTTTGCCCTCCTTTGGACATGCTCCAGGACCTCATCTTTCTTATAATAACGGCCTCAAAACTGAACCCAGTACTTAAGGCGTGGCCTCACCAAAGCTGCCACATGGGTGGATAGCAACAATACCTTCCTCTTCCCCTGGAAAGGTAGAGTTTATTTGGTAACATCGACATTAAGGGTTTGGATAGCAGAGCTTACAGCCAGGCAGTTTTATCACAGCTTGACAAAGCCAGCTTCTTAGAGAGGCTTTGGGCCAGGCTATTTAAAGGTGCTGCTGATCCTCAGCCTACTCTGCACCTATGAGTCTCTGCAAACGAGTGAGACTTCAGGCCTGCTGGAGGTAACAGAGAGAAATGGGGTCCAGGCCACTTTGACTTCAGGAAAGCAGGAGTGTGTGTGAGGACATGTGTGATGGAACTGATCAAATGAAGAAGACATGGATGAGTAGAGCTTTGTCTGTCTGTCCCCAAGTGCAGTGTCACACTCTGGAGCTGTGTGGAGTCAAGGCAGGGCTCACCTAGCTGGCACCAAGTATCACCTCTTATGACACAGAGGTGACTGCGTGGATCAGACACACAAATACCCTCCTCACCTACCTTGACCTGTGCCAGAGACAGGCAGCTACTGCTACTGCAGCGCGTCCTTGTGTTCAGCAAGAGATCTCTGCCGGGAAAGCAGGGCAAAGCAGGGGAAACAATGGGGATCTCTGGGGATCTCTGGAGATCTCTGCCCATGGTCAGGATAAAAGGAGGAGCTGGAACCACCAGGGGGCTTCGAATTTTATTTTCTCTCAAACAGGTATACCTGAAACAAAGATCTGCCTAAAGATCTGGGCTCCAGTTTCAACTTCAGCCTGCCTTTATCTGATTAAAGCCGCTCCTTTTGACTCAGTCCCTGACTCCTGCCCCCACTCAGGAACAAAACACCTCAAATTTGGGTGGAGTCTGGGGACATTTTTGAAAGGAAAGTCGAGTCCTGCCTGCGCAGGGCCGGGAGCCGCAGGAGCGAGCGCCGGAGCCGGCGGAGCCCCCGGCGCGGAGCAAGAGCTCCCCCGTGTGCAGAGATGGGAGCGCACCGCCAAGCCGCAAGATGCCGGCGGGGCTCGGCTCCCCTTAGCCGCGTTTAGACCTTTATTCGCTGCTACTACTAATATTACTGTTGTTATTGTGATTATCACAATTCAAACACAAACCCAGGGTTTGGAGGGGCGTCCTTTATCCTGCTCCCAGGGAGGACACATTCGCTGCTACAGAGCAGGACAGCCCAGTGCTTCCTACCGCCAGAATCTCAGCCTGCTGCCCTGCACCTTGTTGGAGCCTTCAGGAATTTTGTTTGGACTCGATTGTTTGCTTCTACCCCATGTTCGTATACTTGCCAAGGGACACAGACTCTCACTAATTAACACTTGCTGCTTTCTGGGCAGCCTGCTTTAGATGAACCTGCTCGGGCATTGAGGTTGGACTACATGATCTCCAGAAGTCCCTTCTGCTCCTATCATTCTGTGATTCTGTGTGTAATGCTTTCCAAAGTGTCTCCCTTAGTTCCATATCTGGTCACCATATAGTCACCAGTGACCTCTCCTCAGCTACGAGGAATTGGGAAGGGAGGAGACTTGCAGGCTGAAATGAAAATTGATGTAATGAAACAGCCAAATTGAGACCGATGCAAATATAAAGTTATACACAGCCCAGCAAATGCAGAATAGTCACAATAAATAGGAAATCAAGTCCCTTCAGGGATGATGATCCTCAAGGGAAGGAGAAGAAGCCCTCATCCTCAATAAACTTCCCCCTTTATGATGAGTGTGACATTTATGGGTCTGGGATACACGTATGGACCAAGTCAGGTCAACTGCCTTGTCTTTCACCCCTCCCAGTTTAAGTTCCTGTGTGACTCAAAAGTGCTAACTGCCTGCAGACCACAGCCGACCTAGGATTCTATCCCAGCAAAACCAAGACACAAAGTCACGGTTTTCTCTCTCTCCTTCTCTTTCTTTTCCTTTTTTTTTTTTTTTTTTTTCCTTTAACTTGCAATTTCTCCAACAACTGCAGTTATTCATCAGTCTTGCTGGAGCCTACCTCTTGCCAAAACAGTCCAAACACCACAAACTGCAAAGCCATATTTTGTGTTCACTCAAATATGCCTAGCCAGTGTCTGATTCCATCATTTGGACAGATTTCTCAGCTCAGTGCCAAGTGTGGTCAGGTCAGCACTCACTCAGGGCAGCTTCAGAGTGTGCAGGACTGGATTTCTCACCCACAGAGCTTAGCAGGAGCTGGGGTGAAAGTTTTTAGCCATAGCACACAGCCACGCCTGTGTAATGCTGGGGTATGAGTCCCACTGCCACTGATGGGGCAGCATTTGAGGCCACTGCTACTGCTGGAGCAGGATCACCTCCTGACAAACCCCAGGGATGATGTCTGTGGAGTAAGGGTTGGCAAATCTTTCCACCCCTCCTCCTTAGCTCTGCAAATAAAACCATGGGGCCACACTAGAGCTATACAAGGAGGATTTCTGGGGCCAAATATGTTGTGTTCATTGTTCTAAGCTCCATGAGTTTCTCTCTGGTTTTGCTGCCCTGCAAAGGCAAACCTGCATCACTTGGATACATCAGTCTTGAGTCAAGCTATGACATTATTTCTTCATAGTGTTTTTGGTGACTGCTGCCATTCCCCTCTCTACCCTCACAATCCCCTCACTGCAGTTGCTTGGAGGGAGGAGGGCACATTGGCTCAGTGGACTCTGCAGGTGTTCGCTGTCCACAGCTTCCTTTCCTGGGTGACATCTGGTAGTCAGACATTCTTGCAGCCCCTAGAAAGGTAGTGGTGGGTGTCAGGGTCGAAGGCTGACCCTGCTAGGCCAAATCCCTGAAACAAATCACATCACACATCTCCCCTATTCCTTTTCTCAGAGATGTCCCTGGCTACAGCTGATGCTGAACCCATCCCAGAAAAGTCCTGAATCCTCTGAGGTCTGAGAAGGGAAGTCCAGGTATTTTGATGCCACCTTGTGGAGACCTCACTATCCTGACATCAGCAGTACCAGTGTCACCCTGAGGACAGCATTGTGGGGAGTACGCTGGAGTGCTGCTGGCAGGGGAATATTTTGTGACAAAGCTGCATGCAGCTGACCTCATTCAGGCCCAGTCACTCACAGAAAAGCTGTTCTGGAGGAATAAGAATCATTTCATCTGAGCATCTGGTCGAGGGGAGCACAGAATAGTCCACTGGCAGTTGGCATTAGTTGTGTCATCGCCGTGGTGGTGAGAGGTGACATGAGGATTGTGAGCCCTATGTCAGATCAAATGATACACTCAGAGAAAAAGAGATCAGCTGTCGGGCATGTAAGTGCTCTGGCTTGTGCTTCTTGTTCTCCTCAATCCTCCCATGGCAAGTGATGTACCAGGAAAAGCAGCTGTTCTCTAAAGGACGGAGAGACCTGGTGTAAGCTTTGACCAGGCTTTAGGCATATAAATCCAAAACAGCAGAGCAAACCCTTCTAAGCTCAGCAGCCAACCAGCCAGTTCCACATTCCCATCCATGCAGTTCAGAACAGAAATTCCACCATGCCTGCACTACTGTGTCTGCTGCATCGGCCAAGTCCTTTCCTACAGAGAAAGGTAATCAAGTAATTCACCATGGGATCATGACACCAGGAGTGCTCTTGGCATTTTAGTATCTGGACAGAATCGAGGTCCTCACTGAGTGCAATCACAGGTTCTTTCTGTCCATAAAAGCCAGCCCAAAGAAGAGGAGGAGCTATGGATACTACCATCCACTGCAGCCCTGAGAACTTCAAAAGCATTTCTCCCAGAAGAGCATCCTTTTCAGCAAGCTACAAGCTCCAGGTCATTGGATTTATTGGAGGATAGGAGGGGAGCATCTTCCCTCCTGTTGAAACTGGACAACAGCAAAGTCAAGAATTTTCTTCTACTGTTGATTCGGCAGGTTCATGCTTTACTGTCCCTGGTACACAAAGATTTTGGCTACCCTACCAGATCAGTTAGTGCCTGAGTGGGACTTCTCTGCAAGACAGGCAGAGCTTTTCCCAGCCATCACACACCATTGGGCAGATTACAAAATCGGTGCAATCTGCACCTTTATATCTTTCTGAATATTTTACTTTAAGCCTGTATACCATGGAGATCAGTATTTATCTTCTGACACCCAGTACAAGCATCTTTTTGCATTTTTAATTTGGAAAATATGCACAATGAACAAGTATCTTTTAAATCTAGAAATAAGTAGGAAGATGATGCATTTTTGTATGTTTTCCTGTATTTAAATTCATCCTCCCCTTGTACTGATAAGATTTGGCTTGCAGTTTAGAAACCACAATAACTTCAAGTACAGCAAAAGCTGCAAATTAAATTGTCATAAATCATGTGCCCACATCAAATGCAGTCAGTGGGACCTGGCTGACTTACATCCAAGTTGTATTCCAGGATATCGGCTCTTTCAAGTTACTCTTGGAAACTCAGATTGCTACCTGGGGTACTGTAGAGTAGTACAGCCCACAGAGGAGACCAGAAGAAAAATAGTCCATGTTTTCCAGATGTAGAACTGGAAATCCAACAGCATGATCACTGTTTTGAAAGGGCAGTCTTAGGCATGCTGCTCAGACATTTGCATGTTTGAATAAGGGATTTATTAAGGGAATGAGGAAATAGCTGCTAAATTTTGCCCTGTACCATAAAGCTGCAACATGCTGGATGCCAACACATGTGAAATCCCACAGAAGGAGATGAAACAAATGCCAAACCAAAAGCTATGATAACGTGACCCTTTGAAAAATCAGGCTAGGTTTTCTTTTTCAGCAGCAGCCAGTTTGCAGCTTGGTATAAATGTTATCCCTTGATCATCCCTCACTTTGTGCCATCAGGGTTGCACTTGAAAAGGCGTGACACGCTCTGATGTTTTCCTTTCCTTTAAAAACCTTTAGGACTCAACCATGAATGCTATTTTCACATGAAATCCAGCTTCTTTGCCCAAGAGACTTCATAGGCGGGTGGTAATATCACATTCCTTCCCAGGTCTGATGGAAACACATCTGCATTGATAAATTTAAACATCTGGCTCCACTGCAAAGTGCATCAGAGCTCATTTGTCAAAGAAAGATTTGTCGTAGAGGGAATTGTACTTTTTCCCTCCTGTCTTATTTGTGCAGTGGCAAAATAAGAGCATCCATCCCCTCTGCAGGTGCTGGCAAGTGGTGGCTGTCCCCCAGTGGTGTAAATATTCCCCTGCAGTGGAATTAAAGTGCGATTACTCCCTTGCCAGTGTGACCTGTACAGCTCTCTTTTCGGTCACGCTCCTTAGGTTGTTCTGTGATGCCACACCAGTGTGCACCGGTGTGACCCAGCACACAGACCCGCTGCCCTAAGCCTTGGCAGGCCAAAAGGAGAAAACGTGGGAGAAAATCTGTGTATTAGATGGTGCTGTGGCTGCAGGCTGTTTGCTAATGCACCGCAGACAAAGCGGTCACCACATGGTTTAGGTGTTGTCTGACATGACCGTGGCCAGGTTGGCGCTGACCAACTCCAAGACTCCTCTCTGTCTTGGTTTGAGTTAGAACAGAACTAATTCTATTTGACTTTCTAGTCATTCTAGTGATTTGACTTTCCAGCTCACTCCCCTCCCAGTGACAGCACTTTCTGTAGTTAATATATGTTTGCACAGATCGTTTTCTGCTTCTAGAAACAGTAAGGTGCTAAGAACTGGTGCACAGAAAGGCTCTCACTTATGCTTGTTCCAATAGAACTCGAAGTTACTGCTATGTCTTGTGAACCCCGTTGGAGAGTCATGAAGTAAAGGCCATCCTTGCAGGGAGAAGTGGACAGGACAGGTGAGCCTAAACTGACCATCAAGGGATTCCATTCCATGCACATCATTCTCAGTATAAAACTGAGAGATCACAAGGATCAAACCTATTCTTCAATGGCTGGTGCCTGAGCACTTTGTCCTTCTGCCTTGGATCCCAATCAGTGCATTCCTGAATCCTTTTTCCAAACCCAGACCCTGAATCCAATTCCCATCTGCTGGTGAGTCCAGTATGGGACTTCCCCAGTGCCTGCCCTGCAACATCAACGATCACTGTTGCAGAAGTTGCCTTTGATACTGGGTTTCTATCTATCTGTATCTATTTCTTTGTATTGTTTGTTTGGTTTTTGGGTGGGTTTTGTTGTTGTTGTTGGGTTTGGGGGTTTTTTTAGCCTTTTTTCTTTTTTCTTGATCATAATTCTCTCCCCTTTATTCTTTTTCTCTTTCCTTTTAGGAAAGGGGTTAATAGAGAGTATCTGTCATTCATCAAGTGGCAAATTCAAAGTTAACCCTTGACATTCTCTCTTTAATGTGAACATCATTCCAGCTTGGGATAAAGGGCTTTCCCAAAAAAGTGTACAGCTACAGAAAATTACAAGAGAACACTTTCTTGAAAAAAACATGTCCTGGAAAGTCTCTCTGAGAGCCTGCTCTAGAGGGCAAAAACCCAGGTCTGGGTGTAACCTTCACAGCTCTTGATCCCTGGCACCTGGTCAGCAGTGTGTCATCAGCCTTGCCACATCCAGCCCCACCAGCATGTACTGTCAGCACAGCCCCCGTTTCTCTGAGGCTCAGCCCTTGGCAACGGCATGAGGTTTTCTACCCAGAAAACTGCACTGGGAGCATTTCAGGCTGTGTCATAGGATGTCTTAGCCCAACTTCGTTGCCCACCACATGCAACTTTGAGCCACCAGTCCTGCCCTGAACATTTGTGCTCATGCTTGTGCTGGGAACAGGTCTCAGAAACCCTTCAGATGCCTCCCAAACTAGGGAAATAACCAAAGCACATGTCCCAGCCTGGAGGTTGCACGGTAGGGCCACCGTTGTCTCCCAAGCTTGCCAAAACCCCCAGTAATTAGAATCATTTCCCTGGAGTTAGCAAAGGACTCTGTGGTTCTCAGTGCTGGTGTACAGGAGCTGACTCAGGGGTAGGTGAGTGGAAGGGGCTGAGCCCCCCTGGGGCAGGGGGACTGCTTACAAAATGCAGCAGAGAAACGGCCCCAACTCCCACAGAAGTGACCACGCAGGCTGGCAGCCACTTCTCCTCTGACAACAGCCAGCCAGGCAAGGGCTAATGCCGATCCATTTCTGGGAAAGCTGCTGTTGTCCTGGCAAGGGCACTCCCACAGCAAGAGTCATCCAGCTTTGCATCCCAGCTGGAGCTGGCGCTGAGCTCAGAGTGGTAGAAGAGTTAATGCCGATTTGGACGTGGAGCAGAGCCTGAGACTGAGGTTTAACTCCAGTTTACTGCTGAGCTGCAGCAAATTTGCAACAGCGAATCACACAGTTCCAGACACAGCTCTCTAGGGAGGGTTATCGAGATAAAACCGGGGTGATGAGGTGTGAACAGACCTGGGATCTCAACAAACAGCTACTGATGGAAGAAGAAATGAAGGGATGTCAAAAGGTGCAGGGAAAGCATTATCCATGAGATGGAAGATGCTGATAGGGATGTATAAATCCCCCACCTTTCTCTTTATGATTGAGAGGGGTCAAAAGGAAAGTGTGGAGTCAAACTTGGGTGTAACATCATCCATCTCACGCACACTACAAATGGGATGGGCTACCAGGACCCTTTCCAGTACCATCATTCCTCTTAGAGACCTCAATTGTGGGTTTTTTTGTTTGGGTTGTTTGGTTTTTTTTTTCAGAGAAGGCTGGCATTGTCTTGATGCTCCCCACCAGAGTCCTGCTGTGACTGTGGGAAAAGAAAGTCCTTTCCCTGTTGCTTCTCTGGCCTCTGCAAACACAGCTGGCATGAGGCTCCAGGAAGTGCCTTCATTTTTTTTCCATTTAGCAAAATTACTTGGGGAGAAAACGGCTGGCTCTGTGGAGTACTGAAAATCCTGCCCTCAGACCTGCCCTGTCTCTCTCTGCCAGGGGCAGGAAAGAGAAGGCAGGATGTGAAATGGACATGAAGCATCTGCCACTATATGTGGGTCCCACTGGATGGAAAACAGCTGTGGAGGGGGCTACACTGGAGGACAGAATGGTGTGGAGAGAGGGAAGGCTGATGCCTTCCCCTGTAAGTGCCAGCCTCTACTGGAAATTTCTCTTTAAAAAATAATTTGACATGAGCAGTAAAAAAAAACAGAGAGGACCCAGACTCCTTGCTGCAGACAGTAGAGAGAGCTTCTGGCCTTGTGGGTGAATGGAGGCACTAGTGCACAAGTAGGCATCAGCCCCAGGAGCATGGAAGTACCCAGAGATGGACCACCTCAGCTTGTACATCAGCTCACAGACCACACAGGACACCATCAGTTTCCTACAGAAAAGCTCTGTTTGTTTGAGCCTTGCAGAGGTTCAGCCCGTTCAGAGTGGAGTGCCCTCTGCAAATGGAGCTGGGGCATAGCGATGCCCTTTTGGGGACCAGAATTTACAGTGATGGGCTGGAAATAAAAGAAGGAAGGAGTATGGCCCAAAGCCATGAGAGGCTATCTGAGAGATGCCCCTGTGTCCATATACCCATATAAATTTGCAGCCCTCAGCTGCTATGAACGATGGAGATCAATGCTCTCCTACCCAGGGATAAGGGTGAAGTTGCCCCCCTGGTATCTGTGTATGCACACAGGCATATAGGCATGTGCCCACATGCAAAGAAGTCAAAAGGGAGGGCCAGAAAAACTGGGGCCTTTTTTGCTGTGAGGAAGGACAGGGAAGGATGCCTGTGAGCACATTATAGGAAATGTCCTGGTTTCCTAGAGGAGGCTGAGTTCTATTTCTAAAGGCAAATGACCCAAATTTCTCCACATTTAAACATGATCCGCCCCCCCCCCGCCCCATGATTTTCCAGCACTTGCTTTCATCCTGAGCAAGTGAGCAAGCTACAAAATATCAGCTCTGCCTGTGGCATTAAAAAATCCAGAAAAAGCATGCAGGCAGAAAGCTCAGCTTTACTGCCAAGTCTTCAAGCAGGAAGGACATAACTTAGTCCCTGCAAAGTGAAACATTTACATTTCTTCTGCCGCATCAAATTCAACATAATATGGAGCATAATACTTGGGAGCCCCAACCCATGGAGACAGACTCACTGGGGAGCATCTTGCCCTCTTCAGCCCTCTACATAGCAGCTGCTGTGTGCCTAGGTATGACCTGCTATTGGATCCAACTCACACTAGTAGTTAGTGTCTACAACACCTCAACCCCAGCTCCTGTGATGCTTTGTAGGCAGCTGGAATTTAGCCTCAAGCTGACCAAGAATTGCTGTGTTTTGGTTCTTTTTGCAGAACCAGTTTTCATTTTGATTGCCCCCACCCCTCAAACCTAAATTATCCTGACAGATTGGGTTGTTGTGTCAGCCCAGACTTTTCTGTCCAAAACTAATAATATTTCAATGCAAAATCCTCAGCTTGCACTTTTGAAACTCTCCCCAGAGTCCTGTAACTCTGTGTGTGGGGATGTCTTTGTGTCCTCTGGCACACCTTTCACATGGAAAGAAGAAAGAGCCTTTCCCTACCTGAACACACTCACTCCCCTTATTGAACCTCTTTGAAGTCGAGCAATAAAAAGTCCTTATATCCAGGTGCCCAGCTCCGTGCCAGCTCCTTAAAGTCTTAGATGCAAAATTCTCAGTAACCATACTGAAAATGTGGAAGACTGCTCCAGACTACTGCATTGCTCTCATGAGTGAATGGTTCTTCAAATAAATACCTACAGACCAGAGAATGGCCTCATCCTGACTGGAGGGTATGTATGTAGAGTCATAGAATCATAGACTGGTTTGAGTTGGAAGGGACCTTTTTAAATGTCATCTAATCCAACCTCTCCGCAGTGAGCAGGGACATCTTCAGCTAGTGAGAGCCCCAAGCAACCTGACCTGTAATGTTTCCAGGGATGAGGCATCTGCCACCTTTCTGGGCAACCTGGGTCAGTGTTTCACCACCCTTGGTGTAAAAAATTCCTTCCTTCTATATAATCTAAATCTTCCTCTTTTAGATTAAAACCATCACCCACTGTCCTGTCACGACAGGCCATGCTAAAAAGTCTGTTCCCATCTTTTTTTATAGGCTCCCTTTAAGTATTGAAAAACCACAATATGGTGTCCTTGGAGCCTTCTCTTCTCCAGGCTGAACTCCAACTCTCTCAGCCTTTCTTCACAGCAGAAAAATTCCAGATCTCACATGACTTTTGTGGCCTCCTCTGGAACTTCTCCAACAGGTCCCTAACTTTCCTGTGCTGAGGATTCCAGAGCTGGGCACAATACTGTAAGTAGTGGTCTCACCAGAGTGAAGCAGAAGGGAATAATTAATTATCTCTCCTGAGCTACTGGCCATGTTGCTTTTAATGCAGACAAGGATGTGGTGGTTCACCTGGGCTCTGAAGTATCTTGGGGTTCCCTTGCCCCTGATGCAGCCACAGAGCTATGTGGCTCCAGGCACCCCAGCAGCAAAAAGGCTATAGAATGGGAAGAGGGACAAGAATGAATGTCAAAAGAATAAAACAAATAAAAGATCTGCGCCCTTGCACTGGAATAAAAAATCTAACAAGGGAGAACAGGGTAGTTCTTGTAGCAAATGCAGACACGTGTTTGTGCTTATCTGAAGTTCAGCAGCTGTGGTGGGGGATGTGAGATTGTAGGGCCCAATAAAATACCCAGAGCCACCACAACTCTCTAATGTGAGATATTGCAGTGCCTTTTCCACACTGCTTCATTTTTTCCTCCCAGTTAAACAGAAAATGGTGCAAAAGCCTGGGGGAAGAGGGTGAATTATTGTAATCTTGATGGCAGTAGGTGAGAACAAAGCCTCATTCCCCCAAGTGAGTGCACAGTTAGCATCTACTACTTTGCCTGAACACATCTCCAGTCCCTGCCTCCAAAACCAGGGTCAACAATAGACTTCAGTCACATACATGGTCTTATCCTGTTCATCAAGCAACTTAATGGTTTTGTCCATCTGCTCCATGTGCATATGTCTTAGCTGGAGCTCCAAAAATGCTTGAGAAACAATCTGGAGGAGCATGGAGAAGATGCAGAGGTATCAAGGCACAACATACATGGGAGAGTGATGATCACGGAAGGAGCAGAGCCAAACTTGGGTGCATTTATCTTAAAATGAGGCAAAAAGAACACTTTTTCAACTCCATTAGGTGGAGGCACTGGATGACCCTACGTGGCAGGGTGTTGGAACTAGATGATCTTTGAGGTCCCTTCCAACCCTACCACTCTATGATTCTATGATTTTCAGGATAGCCTGAGGAACAGCCATGCTGGCAAACAGTTCCAATGGAGATATGGGAAAAGCAGCTCTCAGGGCTGCTAGATATCCTCTGTGTAACTTTGGCTACACCATTGTGCTCATCCCTTTGAGTTCCTCAAAGATGGGCTAAATTCTTTCCCTCCACCTCCTTTCTCCTGCTGCTAGCTCTTCTTAAAGGAGCTGCCACATTCATGCACCAGCCACACTCCTAAATGGGGTGAGGACTCTGCTTATCCTTAGCAAACTTTTATCATGCCTGAAGGAGAAGGGGATGAGGCAGAAAAGCAGCCTATGGCACCCAGTTCTTCTGGACCATCTCATTTTCTCCAAGCAATGGTCCAAACAGCTGGTCCCAGCCCAGATACGCACGAGTGCCTGCCCAGTCCAAACAGAGACCTCTGCCCAGCTACAACCAGGAGGCACCTTGGGAAAGTATAAAAACAAGCAGCAAGAATAAACATCCGGATGAGGGCTGTGGAGGGAAACCAAAACACTGGGAGAAGCCAGGAATAATAAGAACCAAAACCAAACAGAAGAGAGCTAACGGGAGCAACAAATCTAAAAATATAATGAAAGAACAACAGCAGGGTGGAGGGACTGAGATATTCTGGGGGACTGGCAAGGCATGTAGAGCTTTCAGGGCTGAACTTTGCAGCCTCCTTCCTCACCGCCTCCTCTCTCAGATCTTGGGGAAGTGGAAGGGGTAGCCTGGACCTCCCAGGAGCTGTTTGGGTGGCAACAATGACAGCAGCCTGCTGTGTACCTCTGCCGCATCTCCCCTAGGGGCAACCGCGTTTTGCTACCCAAGATCAGGATGCAGGCACTGTGCCAGCAGCAGAAGACCAAGTCAAACCCCTTCTCAGCTCCCAACAGGGGTTGTTTATTCCTCCAACCACCTGGGCACTGGCTCACAGGGCTCAGTGAGGTGGCAACCACATCTGCTCAACCCAGGTGTGGAGGGAGAAGATGGACACACTAAATCAGTGATGACCTGGTTGAAGCCAAACTCTGGTTAATGTGGGAATTGTCTCAGGACAACTATGGAAATCTTGTCAGTCCAAAGCCACTCACTTGCTCCAATGTTTGTGTCCAGAGATAAAACATCTGAAAATCAAATCCCTGAAACGTCCTTTGCTGGTTCAGATTCCCTGAATTTCTTTGGCTCTTCAGACCTAGATCAGATGGAATCAACAGCAGAAAAGAAATAGGTGGGGAGTTTTTGTTATTTTTTTTGTCCTCTTTCTCTGGGGAATTAACTCAGCTCACAGTGGGAAGGCTGTACATGATGGACTCTACACTTGGCCAGGCCCTAAGGACAGGGACCATGGGATGCACAAACCCTCTGGAGGAAGGCAATTTTAGTGCTGGGCAGGAGGCCATTCAGAGGTTAGGTTAGCTAAAAACTCCTCCCAGGAAGCCACAGAAGGGGTGTGACCTCTGTTCACTTTTCTCCAAGTTGATCATCAGGCTCTTCTGCAAAAGCCCCTCTCTGAAAGGAGGATCCAACCCCCTCCAGGACAAAGTCTTTACACAAGACATTCAAACATTTGCTTTGTCTTTGAGGTTTTCCCCCATTTTTCACCTGTTGCCCAGGAACCTATCCCCATTGCCTTTCTCTGCCACCAATGCTCCTCTCATCCTGGCACCAGCACTGGCTCTTTGAAGTGCCATTTCCATGGTGAAACTCCAGGAGCTGCAGGGAGTCCAGAAGCATGCTGGAATAAGAGAGAATACTTTGGCCACCTCTTGGTCCTTGTCTCAAAGCAGTTCACCTTTCTTGACAGCAAGATGAGCTGTCTTAGCACAGGCTGGGCTGTGGCACTACTGCCACCAGACCCACAGCACCAGACCTCTCATCTCCTTTTCTTGGAATTCCTTCAGTCTCACCAGAGCTGCAAGTCCACAGACACCTAATTAAAACCAATGGTGAATTTTAAAGACAGGAAAAATAAGACAATAAAAATAAAAGGAATCAGTCTGGGTGGAGAGCCAAGAGGCCACGTGCCAAGAAAGCAAACTGCCTGCCAGTTTGGCATGCTGTGAATGCTTGGCCTGCTGAGATGAGATTCTGGAGAGAGGTGCACTGAAGAGGCACTTACCATCTCCAGGAGGAAAGGAGAGGTGGAGAAGACGCCAGGGATGAGGACTAGACAGAACCCAAATGGTGAATGAATCCTGAATATGCTCTTAAGCATTAGGATGGGTGATGGGGGAGGATTGAGACACATCCCTGCCAGGGACTTGGCTAGTGTTTGTCAGCACAACCTCATAAATGACAATACTGCAACTACTGATGACAGGTTCCCACCAAAACCAGAGCTGGAGATAGACAGAGCAAGGGACAATCCCCACAAAGTGTATGAGGGTACAGGCTGTAGAGCAGAGGGAAAGGGCTCCCAACAAGCCTGGAAGCATGCAATGATGGAGCAAGGAAGAGAAGAATGCAGTCAAGAGCAGCATGTGATACACCTAAGAATCAGAGATTCAAAGGATGGTGAAGGCCCCAAACCCCTTCTCTTTTTCAGGAACAAGACGCCCAAATTAGCACTGGGTGTTGAAAAGGAGATGCAGGGCAGGAAGACACCCCTGTACTCCCTGTGCTTCACTCCAGCCAGGCACAAGCCCACAGGCCCCTCCTGTGCCACCCCAGGCCACTGCTGGAGGAGCTGGGGAGGGCATGCATGACTTTCCCCACTTCCCACCTCTGGCAGCACACGTTGGCAGGCAGCACAGGCTGCTTTCCAGGATCCAGTCTGTCTCTGGCCCCCTTCCCCAGCTCCCCAGGACATAGCACAGCAGCCGCTAACGTGCCTGCCTCTCCGTGGGCTGGTTTCTTACGACCCAACGCAAGGAGCCTGTGAAAGGAGCAGCAGTGGCCAAGTTTCCCCTTCATTTTACTTTCCCTTTGTTTTTACTTTCCCTGTTTCATTTTGTCTGGATCCAAGTGGTGGGTTTCAAATCCAGTGGTTCTCCCTCACCATTCCCAGTGGCACTGTAAGAAAATGTTAAGACAGAGGAACACTGCACCTCTCTGGCTCCAAAAGTTGTGCCCAGAAGCATCCCAGACAGATCCTGAGATGGGGTCCTGGAGGACTGGTGGAAACACACCACTACTTCACATCTCCTGTGGGGAAAGAGGAAATTGAGCTGCTCAAAGTGCAAATTTGAGCTTTCAAAGATGGTATTTTTCCTCCAAAAAAAGCCCTCTGTTTCTGTCTACGCACCTCTAGATACAAGGCCACACCAATACTGGACCTGCTGAGCTTTTCCTATATTTTGGTTGATTTTTTTTTTTTTTTTTTTCCAAAACCCCCAGCAGGGTCCTGCACTGGTCCCTGTGCGCCCTGGTCACCTGGCCATACACCCTTCACCTTACAAACTGCTCAGGATCAGGACATTTGCAGCCCTCTTTCCCAAAAACAAGTTACCTGTGAGAAATTAAAGCATTTCATACACTAACCAGCACGGGTAGAAGTCTGAAAGGCAAATATGGGTTCACCATCACTCTGTCCAGAGGTCTCTCCTGATCATGTCCAGATTTGCTGGGGCTGTGTCCCCTCCCCTCCTCTCCTTTGGGCATTGCTGGCCCAGTTGCATAGTATCCTGGTGAGCCAATGGGATGAGTGGTGGTTAAAGAGAGTTTTTCCATGGAAACGTTTGTTCAACAAAGCATTGCAAATTTTCATAGTGAGTATCTGGTTTCCTCCAAACTTTCTTCTTGTTGTTTCTGAAAACTTTCTGGCTGGTCTGGATCTGGCTGTTGCGATCGTTTCCCCCCCTAATGCTTAATTTTCAGCAACAAGCATCTCCCTGCTATTTTTTCCCCCTTCTTTAAATTTCCATTCTTTTTTCAACATAAGTAAAGTTGATGACATCATGACATCTCCTTTGGTCTCTTCTGTGGGGCACAAACGCTTTGCTGAGAGGTTCATAAAAAACGATGGGTAACCCAGGAAGGAACACTCATTTTTTTCAGGCTGAGAAGAGGTTGAATCAGAGAGGTGACATTGGGCAACGTGCTCTGGGCCACACTAGCACACAGACATGGGGGCAAACCTAGGGTTCTTTCCAGAGGCAGCAAAGAGTGGTAAGAATTTGGACTAACAGCGTCTAAAGCTCCTAAAGGACACCCTGAAGCACATAAGGAAACAACAGACCGTGTCCAAATGTCCAGAAGGAGATAACAGGTGATGCCTGCAGGGTGCTTTTCTACATCTAGAGGGCTCTGGGAGTGTGAGAATGTCCCTGTGCCTGAGAAGCCCAATGCATCCCTGCGGGTGCATCTCCCTCCATTCTTTTCCCCCATTGCTGCCTCGTTGCAGTCTCGCTGACTTTTTTCTCCTTAACTTTATTTTTTGGAAGCATTTCTGCACCGATGCTAAGGACGTAGGAGTAGGGGTAGGGGAGGCCGAGGCACTGTTTTCTCCCTGGGGTGCAGTGCACTCCCAGCGCGCGCTCAAGGAGCCCGCGGGGTGGCCAGCAGCGGGCTGCGGTGACGGCAGGTGGCGCTGCAGCCTCAGAAACTGCAGCTGCTGCCCGGCACGGCCACGCTCCCACTCGCATTTCCGCCCCCACTCACATTTCCACTCCCACTTCCAGATCAGGGCTCAGTAAAAGCAGCCCCCTGCACTCCGGGGTCCATCGCTCCCTGAAGGACCCATCGTCGCTCATAGAATCACAGAACGGCTTGGGTTGGAAGGGGCCTTAAACATCAGCTAGTTCAAACTCCCTGCGATGAGCAGGGACACCTACTAGACGAGGCTGCTGAAAACTCCCATCAAAGCTGGCCTTGAACACTTCCGGGAATGGGCTATCCATGATTTCTCTGGGCAATCTGTTCCAGTGTCTCATCACCCTCACAGTAAAGCATTTCCTCCTCATATCTAATTAATCTATATCTATATGTAATCTGTAAAGAATTTTCTCTTCGTATCTAATCTACCATCTCTCATGATTTCATGTGCTGCAAAGTAGAAGACCTTGGGATACTATTCCAAACTCATGTCAGAGCAGGCCTTTTGGGGGTAATCCTGTGCTCAGTGCTGGTTCAGTGCAGAGAAGCCCCCTCCTCGCTCCAGTGGCAATGGAATTTGACACTCACTTTTTAGGATACAACAGACTGACCATGCCTGTTGCTTGCAAGTAGGGAAAGCAGAAGGAGGCAAGCAGACCAAGAAATCAAGGTAACCCAGGCGAAGTGCAGTCACTAGCCACTGCAAACCAAGGGAGTTTAGGGAAGAAACCCAAGCTGCTGCAAAACCACGAATGTAAATGGAATCCCATGAACTATATTGATTTGTGCCAGTAAATTCATACCAATTTATCCAATTTTACCTGGTAAGAATGTAACGGGGGAAGCACCACAACCTCTGCTCCCATCCTATAACTACCCTGAAAGTTCAGGCTTTATTTTTAGCTCAGCTTCCTCATAACTCTGTCTGATCTAATTCTCCACAGAGAGGATTTTTTTTTTTCAGCTAAATGCCACCCTCCTGTTAAAAAGTCCCATTCTCTCTGGCACCGCCAGAAGGGTTGACCTTTTAAAGCTAGTTTGAAGGATAATCAGGTTCAATTTGGAGAAAAGAGAAACCTAGAAGAGCATCCTGGGGTGAGACAGACAAGAGGGACTTAGACATCAGAGTAACAAGCCAGTGATCCAGGAAAAGTGAGGATTGCTGACAGGAGGAAGGGGAAAAGAATATTTTCCTTCTTTCTCTCTTTGGTTTGGCTGGGCATTATTGCCAAGCTCTTCATGACTTTCTTTCAAGCCATTTGCTGTGATCATTCAGCTAAAAAAAAAAAAAAATGGTGTTGGTTAGTGGTGTTTGGTCTCGTGATGTTGTTTCTGGCCAGCAGTTGGTTGAGATCATGTCTTGTAATTAGTGGGTGGGCTTGAGGAGACCGCTGTGGCTTCCGATCTCTCAGGGAAAGGGAGAAAATAAGCAGGATTAAGGAATTTTAGAAAATTACAGGCAGTTTCATTTCACATAAGTTTTGCCAAGAATGCCAAGCCCTGGAGAAGGATGGCCACTGTGGGATGCATTGCCCATGGGTAGGACTAACAGACTTTGTTTCCCATTGTAGCCACCCAAACGACTGCATGTGTCTCTGTGTATGCCTGTGTGTGTGTTTCTGTGTCTCTGTGCGTGTGTTTGTGTGTATGTGCACAACCATTGCCTCCCCAGTGGTCTGTGGGCCAGTGGTGGCTGTGGCAATACAGTATCTCTGCAAGATTAGAAGGATATAATTCATGTGCAAACACACTTTTACATGGATTTCTTTTTCAGTCAGGTGTTGTCACAAGTGACAGCAGGACTGCTGTAACCAGAAGGACATGAGGGATGGGGAGGGATGTTAGAGCAGGAGGAGCAGTGACTCTGTTTTTAACCGAGTTAACCTCCTCCCTGGAAGTGTTCAAGGCCAAATTGGATGAGGCCTTGAGTGACCTGTACTAGTGGGAAGTGTCCCTGCCTATGGCAGGGGGTTGGAACTAGATGATCCTTGAGGTCCCTTCCAACCTTACCATTCTATGATTCTATGATTCTAAGTTGACCTGTTGAGGCTGGCACCACCACCTGTCCAGACCAGCTTGCCCAGGCCATCAGACTACAGCTGAGATGATCTCCTTCTTGCTTACATGGTTTCTCCTGCAGCAGAGAAAGAAAATCAGCCACAAATTCCCCAGGAAAATGCCAAGAGCCATAGTAGATGTAGCACTTGAAATTGTTTTCACTAGAGTCTCTGAGGTTTGTCCCTAGTTTAAGAACCTGGCAGGGGGTTGGGAGCCCAGTTCCCCACCCTGTCTCTGCCAATACATCAATGTACTTTTCTGCAAATGGTTGGCACTTGGTGCTAAATGCACCAAATAAATGCACATTATATTTCGGGCAGGCATTTAGGCTCCTCCTTCTGCTGCAGGATCTAACCATCCCATTCCCACCTCAGTGGAAGGAGGTTCTACCTTCAGCATCACCAAACAGTCCTTTACCTCTGTTTCTTCCCAGATAACAACCTACACTGGTCAGGATTTGATAACAACTCTCTTCTTGAGAGAAGGACCAATCTGGCATTCAGTGCAGCAGGGATGTGATCAGCCAGGCACTGAGACACATGCCCAAAACCACAGCTTTTTGAATGACAATAGAGCCAGAAAAACAATGTCTACTCTGTAACTGCAAACACAGATCTGCACATCTTGCTCGTGGGAATGACTTATCAGGCTGGATGTTGTACAGAATGGCTCTATCAAGTGTATTTATCTCTCCATATAAATGTAAATGTGTATGATATGTTTACGTCTGTTGTCTCCCACTTAGTGCAGATATTAATCATAAGTTGTTTCACACATACAATGTTAGAAGTGGCCTGGAAGAGCCCTGAAAACCTCCCTAGACTGCCCAGGGAGATGGTGGAGTCATGGTCCCTAGGGGCACTCAAAAGAATATGGAGACATGGCAGTTCAGGACATGGTTTAAAAGCCCTGGTGGTATTGGGTTAAGAGTCAAACTCAATTAAAAGGTCTTTCTGCCCCACACCC
>VWYK01043363.1:7113-35884 GCA_013399775.1 Semnornis frantzii | reverse complement strand
GCGACAAAATAAAATCAGCCGCATTTATTTTTTTTCGGAGCCCCGCCTCGGCGCGGTGATAACCGGGTCTGGAGGCTGGGAGCCGTCGGGAGTGTAACACAACGCTGCCGCTTTCCGAACCTTTCGAAGGCGAAATTCAAAACCAACCCATTAAGTCAATGAGGTTTGTGTTGTGGAGGGCTCCTTTCCCATCCACTTGCTGTTCTGAAAAATAGATCGCATTTCGTTATCTCCAGCGAGGATCTGCAACGTGATACCGGATCCACGCTGCCTTCCCTGCCGAACGCCAGGCGCAGGGGAGACAGCCAGATTATTCCTGCACAATACAGGATTTGTGTTTGCTTGCTTTCGCTCTTTTCTCCTTTCTTCATTATTCCGTTTTTTTAATGCGGAAGAGCAAACCCCCTTCGCATGCGTCGCTCCTCTCTTGCAGGAGCCTTTGGCCCGACGCGCCTCGCAAACCGGCGCAACCTTTAATTACTTGTTGGTAAATTATGCTCCAGACACCTGTAAAAACAAACCCGATGTCCGTGGGGCAAGGGCCGTGTCCCTGTCCGGTCCCCCACACCCTCCCTCCTCCCCCCAGGTCCCTGCCCTCTCCGGTACACCTCCACCCCGAGGACCGGGTCCCCCCAAGTCAAGCAAGGTCAGGCCGGGCCAGGGCTGACGGAGGAGGGATGGGCCGGGGCGGTGGGGCAAGGGGCAGGATCGGGATCTGGATCAGGCCTTCGCGACGTGGCCCCGTCGGGGCGATCCCCAGGGCACAAAAGGCTCTTTCTTCGCTTACTTACCGGGACATTTTTCAAAGGATTAGAGGTGATTACGCGTTTTGTGGGTTTTTTTTTGTGGTGGTGGGTTTTTTTCCCTTCTCCGAAGGCCGATGCGTCTTTCTGTCCCTGTCCCCCCACACCCTTATTTTCTCCTACTTTTACGGAGGGAAACCCCTCGCTACGCCCGACCTTCCCCTTTTACTGCTCGCTAATGTACCTCCAAGACGCTGATTCTTTTAAGCTACGAAGAATTTCCTTTTGGGAGGTGAAACCCTCCAGCTTCTCCTGTTCAGAGGAAAGTGCTAGTGATGGTAATACGGGGTGACACTAAATAAACAGTTAAAGCAGGGCTGGAAAGATGGAGTTAATTATCCAGTGAGCTACATTTAAACCGAGACCAGGAGGGGCTGATTTGTTTTGGCGCACGGAACTGAGAAGGAGACGAGCCACCGAGGTCTCCATGCTCCTCCTTGGAGGCTCCTTAACTTGTCTTTGCTGTTGTCGGCCAGGAGATCAGCTTTGGCCCGGGTGGGTGAACCCGACAAGCGGGACGGCTCCCCTTTAG
This sequence comes from Semnornis frantzii, assembly GCA_013399775.1. Taxonomy (NCBI): domain Eukaryota; kingdom Metazoa; phylum Chordata; class Aves; order Piciformes; family Ramphastidae; genus Semnornis; species Semnornis frantzii. The sequence continues at coordinate 34,549 of VWYK01043363.1, read as the reverse complement.
CCGTAGCCCAGGGCCGCGGCCCTGGGAGTTTTCGATGTGAGCCGTGTATGGGGCGGAGAAATTTAGGGGGTCCAGAGGTGGGGGGGCTTACAAGTTTGTTTTTTCTCTCCCAGAAGTCAGATAAATTGGCGTCTGTGCGGCTCGCCGTGCCTGTATTCCCAGGTAAGTCTGCATACGAGCAGCCCTGCGATATTTTTTTTTCTCTCTCTCTCCGGTTTTTTTTTTTTTTTTCCTTTTTTTTTAAGAAGTCTGATATTAATAATCCCCGTATGCCCCTCTTTCCGGGTCATTACGGTACTGCTGGTCTCTAATCAATCCTAATGCGATGGCAATTGGAGTCTCTGATGAATGCATCTCAGGTTTCTTGTAATGGCTCTACCACATTTTCCTGGACCTCCTTCTTTAACCTGAGATGCCAGGGGGACGTCTCCGTTCTCAGCTGCTGATTACTTCAAGATGTTTGGGCTGGTGTAGGGAGAGAGGGAGCGAGCGAGGCAGCCTGCCCCTGAATAATCTGGAACTGAATTGGATGAGCCGTTTCCTAAATCAAAGGACAACGGCGGGGTTTAACTCCTTTTCTGCACGGCAGCGTGCCGTCTTGCTTTTCATCCCGCACCGGCTCCGCCGCATCTCTCCCGTGCCCACGTCCGTGTGCGTGACACGGTCCCCGGGGACCCGCACACCTCCGGAGTGTGCCGCTCCCCCCCAGCAGCTGCAGCGTCTCCACGCAAAAAGGGAGGACTCCGCTCCCCATCCCCAGCCTCTTACTTGTCTCCGAAACACCCAGTGCTCTCGGGTGGGTCCGCAGCCCCCGCACGGCGGGCTCTGGAGGCGGGCAGCCCTGCACTGAAGGAGTGGGGATCTTCAGGGACCGCTCAGCAGCAGCGCCTTATTTACGAGGCGATTAGCATTTTCGCGGCATTGTTTTCCTCTGATTTATCAGCATAAAGGCATTTGCCGTAAGCCGAGACAATTAGAACTAATATTTCTGGCCTTTTTGGTTTTTTTTAATAAGATAATGCTGCTCGAATGAGGCTGCGAATTAACCGGGCGCTAGGCTGCCGCAGGATCGATCGCTGCTTGCCCCCAAGCTGCAGTTCCTCCATGGGAGAAAAAAACCTCTCTTTGGCTGCCCCTCTGCAGCCACTTGAATATGCCCCAACACGCGTGGGCAGCTTTGCCTGCGCTCCTAGGAAGTGAGGCTGGGGGCTGGGAAGGGGATACACATTTAAAAAGAATAATTTAATTTCTCCTCACCGGGATGCAATGTGAAAATTAATCCCCAGCAGAAAAATAGAGAGAGTTGAAGACAGACTCTTCTCCCGCGGGGTTTAGCCCTGAGCAGGGAGGCAGGAGTCTTGCCGCGCGTGGGATAGATGTACTGCGTGGGTGGGTGGCTTCTCGCTATACCTCAGCAGTGCCACATGTTACCGTAAATGAGTCATTCCCCAAACCGAAACGAACCATGGACACCCTCTCCTCGCGGTGCTCCCGGGCGCGGCTGCCCCGCGGGGTCGGTGCGCGCCTGCTCTGCGCCCGCCGTACCGGTTCCAGCGTGGCTGGCGAAGCTTGGTCCACCCCAGGAATCCCTCCAGGATCTAACCTCCTGGATACCCACGTCTCCCGGACCCTCCTGGCACTGCGGGAGCCGGCCGCGGGGCACTGCGCAGCCCCCGCGGGACACAGCGCAGGCGCGGAGGGGCTCCTGCGGAAGCCTGGGAGCCGCGGGGTTGGAGAGGGCGCCCCTCTGGAACCGCTGCCCCTTCCTGCATCCACACCATGCACACGCCGCAGCATCCATCAGTACGCACACCCTCTGGTGTGTGTCCAGCACCCCTTGCACACTTACCTGTGTGCAACCGCTACCAATGTGTGTACACACCCGTGTGCTGACATTGCAACATCTATCCATGGTTACCCCGCCCCCAGTCACCCCTCTACTCATGAGTGTGCACACTTACCCATGAATGACATGCCCACTCCACAGACACTCATGTGCACAGTGCCTCGTGTGTGAATCCCCATCCCTGTCTGCACACCTCTGTGCACGTGCCCCCACCCTGTGCACACACCCACATGTGTGGACGTACATCCCTGAACGCATACCCATTCATGTGTGGACCTGCATTTGTGTGTACACACTCCAAGCTATACAAATGCTGCCCAACACGTGTCCACACTCTACTCACGTGTCTACCACCCACCCACATTAGTGACACCCACCCGCACATACATGGGCTTCCCCAGCATGTGTCCAGGGCAGGCAGCTGAGTGCTCAGGAGTGGAGGTCTGACAGATTCCCTACATCCCTTCCTTGTGTGATGGCTGGGGCAGAGATGTGCTGGATACTGGGGAAAACAAAAAAAAAAAAAACCAAAACAACAAAACCAACAACAACAAAAAACCCAACCCCCCACCACAAACAAACAAAAACAACTCTCCCCAAGATCCCTATTTTCATTAGAAAAAAAAAAAAAAAGGAGAGCAGTGGTTGAATTGGAGGGATTGGCAAGGTAGCAGTGGGGACTGGGAACAGGATTTACATACAGGCTCTGTTTACCTATATGCTTTGCATACAGGCACTAGGGGACTGTGCCAGTTGCAGCTGGGCCAAGAAAAGAGGCACCATCAACCCCCCTGGTAGGGGCATGTGTGACTTCGGGAGGGCCTTGTGGTGGGGCAGCAGGTAGGTGCCTGCCTGCAGGGATAAGGGGTAGGGGGGCCCATCCCACACCCATGGCCTCAGTGGGTTTCTGAGTGAGCCGCAAGAAGGAGACCTTTCACCTCTCATTAGTGATGCCATCAGTGGCTTGGCAGAGCAGAGCTGAGGTCATGTTACATATGGCACACAGTCTGTTCAGTGCCGGCAACAACAGCTTTGAAATTTTAGAGAGGGGAAAGGTCACCTTGCGTAAGCCAAGGTCTGGGGGTCCTCCGCTCTGTCTGCACCCTGGGTGGGTCTCCATATGCCTCCATCGTCGCCAGTCTCACTCTGTCTGGCCCTGAGAGATGCTCAGTCTGTCTGCTTTTCTGCCTCCTGAATGAAGGGAACAATTTTCATGCTGCCTTTTCTTTTCCCTTACAGAACATTTCTTCCAGAATTGTTATTTTTTCCTCTCTATTCTCTTCCCAGCATAAACCTGTCTCTAATGATGATTTTTTTTTTTTTTCAAACAACGTATTAGTGCAGCTTTGCGGGAGAAAATGAATTGTCTCTCTTTATCAGCAGATCTGCCTGCATGGATAAGTTTACCCTTCTCAGACCTAAGTGTATAATTTCATAGACCTTCAAAAGTGTCATGCTTCCACGGTGATTAAAACTTCTTGCTCTTGGACCTTGCTGGGGTATTTAAGGTTTCATACCACTGTATCTTAGAAAAGCACATCTGTACAGCTGTATTTCTTTCATGTGAAGAGACAAAGAAAGGCAAACCCAATCTACTTTGTGTTTGGAAATATACTGCATATGACATTAATTCCTGGTGTAATTTATGACATTGAATTTTTATAGGATCCTGTCAAAGTTTCATGTGGAATGATTCTGGAGGTGATGACTGTGGGGAAGCAGTTACAATATTCCCACGTATGATGGCTGACAGCATTAAGTTTATGTCCCTTCCAAGCCCTAATGCAGAATCTTATTTTGCAAACTATTTTTCAAATACATGGGTCCTGACTGTTAAGCTTCTCAAAGTTAACTTGGATGGGAGTTTCTGGTGTGCAGCTGTGGCACAGAGATCTTCAAAAGGACATTTTCTTCTATACAGGTCATGACCAAAAAGGCTCTAAATGAAATATTTGCTTATATAGAGAATCCTGGACAACCTGGAGCTGAACGAGCACACTGTGTAGATTCAGGATACACCTTTCTGCCTGCTCCAGTGAGGCATCCAAATGGCCCCATTAAAGGGATCTCCTTCTGATTTTCTAATAGAGTTACTTGCATGGATTCAAACCTTTTAAATAGGAACAGTCTTCCACTGCCTGTCAAAGAGTGGAGGTATAAGATGGCTTTTCAGAAATAGAGATGCTGAGATATGTCCATAATTTTTATCACAAACTACATTTTCTTAGCATGGGCCTGATTTGTACTCTTAGTTCTTGACTGCAAATCTTGTGATTTAAATGGGGCTTATTGCAAGTGAGAATGGGATTAGCCCTAATTTTCCACTGCTGTCTAATCACTGTAGTCTGAAGAAAGCAACATATGTATAATGGTAGCTAAGAGGCAGGAGGGGTGGAAGCTTTCTACCAATGAGAACCACATTAAATAATTAATTCCCAATTGCCCTTCTACATTAGTGCTTTCAGATAAAAAAGCTGGTCAGCTTTGTAAGGCCTTGGGCAATGAAACATTTGGTGCATTGTCAGTCCAAAAGTGGAGGTAATAGATACTCGGGATGGCTGGATAAGTGCTACTCTCCATCCTGCCATTTGCATATTCCAGCTGTGCAGACTCATTCCTCATATCCTCCTTTGCCTTACTTAAGTTTGACAGGACAACTTCTTTTTTGAGGTGGCTGCTGAGGAAGTTGAAAGTTTATTTTATAAAAATCAGAGGAACTTAGCATTTGAGTTTAAAAATAGAGTATTCAAAAGCTAGTCTCTCTTTTATCAACAGACCAAATCTGATGGGTTAATAAGGAAAGGAATGAATTTCCCCCCTCCTATCCTACTTGCCCCCCTTGCCCCATCTGCACATCCCTTGAGATCAGCCTCTCATCTCAGGTCAGGTTTGGATCTTCTGGGTTTGTATATCCTTTGTGATAAAGACCTTGCCATGAGAAAGGAGATAATAAGCCTTTTGATGTGCAAGTCATCAGAGACTGCTCCGCTCATGTTCTGAGATAAATAAATATGTGTGCATGTGTGTATGGAGCTGAAGAAGAAAAAGAAACATTAGAATAAATTGCCTGGGGAGGTGGGAGATTCTGTGTTCAAACGAGTCTAGACAAACATCTGTCAGAAATACCAACATGTGTTTGATCCTGCCTTGGAGCTGTGGAAAAGGCTGAACGGTGTTGTCCTTTCCAGACCCAAGAGACCATAGGTACAGGCATATATCCTTGTGTGTGTGAGTAGGTGTAAACATGCATGGATTTCCACGCTTTCATTGACAAGTCCTGGGTCTTGATGATACTTTGTGCCAGTCAGTCTCGTAGGGCCATTACACAGGTTTGCTGTCTCTTGGTTTTGTTAAATCTGAATTTTGGTTCTGTTTGATGTCCTTTGTGCCTCAAGTGGATCAGATCATAGTGTCTAATCTACCACCTGTAATTTTCTTCCCTCATTTTTTCCCCCAGATCTTTCATACCAACTGAAGTCCCTTCAATTCTGGGAGCTTCTCAGAGATTCCACTCACTCCCTGTGAGCTCACTCACGGTTACACTTCTTGAGGTAATGTCATGATAGTAGAAACTTGTCTTTATTACTAGGTGTAAGAGATGGGTGCCTGGAGAAGCTGTTTGAATGAGTATAAGGATGGCATTTGGGGTCTTCTTATTGTTATGTATATGATCACCTGCCAAAGCATACCCATGCTTCAAAGACAATGTGGTCATGGCCACTACTGGCACCCCTATAACTGCATTCTGAGCATGCAAACCTCAGCATGACTGCCAGAGCTGCAGCCTGCATTTGAGAAGTGTGTTGGCAGCTCACTTGTGTTTATGCATGGAGTCACCAAGGGGCAGCACTTGTGGTCCTTTACACAGGAGCCAGTATTAATACTTCTATTAAAATTAATTGAAAGTGAGTTTTATTGCCGTGACACTCCTAAAGATGGAGTGCTGTGCAGCTCAGCTTTGGAGACAGAGGAAAGGCTGTTTTATGGCAGAAAGCTTATACTCTAGATAGGTGAAAAAGGGGTTTGGAGAGCTAGTGTGAAAGAGACTGTAGTAATTCTTCTGTCTGTCACCAACCCCAGAGCACACCTACACCAGGCAACGACCATACTCCCTGTGAAAGCTCTACTCAGGAGCTGTAACCCCTCTCAGAGGCTGTACCCTCTAACAGAAGCTGTGACTCTGGACCACAAAGCACCAGTGCCAAGTGCTGGATGGAAGCACTAGATGCTGCAATGAGTTTCAGAAATCAACAACAAACTTTGCAGCAGAAAATTAACCTTGAATTTCTGAAACCAAATACTGGGTTGACCCAGGCTGCAAGACTCTTTGTGATCTAGGCTTTTAACCCCACACTAGCCCTCATGAGTTTTAAGAAGAGATTTCCTTTTCTTGTCCATCCTGTCCTTCCAAAATATCTTTGTCCTCCCATAGCAGAGGCACAAGAAGTAAATCTTAACAACTGCATTTGTAATCTGACATTCTGCAGCTGCTGCAGATTATACTAGCGCAGGAGCTTGCACTCTATGATAACCATGGAAGGGACACACTGCTACTTCTGCCAAGAGCATACAAGGCAGCAGCCCCAGCCTAGGGTCAGGTGGGGGCAGTAAGCCCTGACACTGCCCCAGCACAGGCACTGGGAGCTCACAAGTCTGTCCTTCGGCAGGGCTTGAAGAGTGGTTGTGAGATAAGTTCACCTTTAGGCCATGCCCTCCTGGCAGATGGTGAATTGAGCTCATTCAAGGACAGCGAGCAACAGGGAAGGTGGCTTATGAGCAACTAAGGTAGCAGGGTGTACAAAACCAGAGGGGCTCTTCCAGGACACAGAACTGTAGAATCGTAGAATTGTTCAGGTTGGAAGAGACTTTTAGGATCACGGAGTCCAACCATTAATTTGAAGGTGCCAAGTTCACCCTCGAATCATGTCCCTAAGTGCTACATCTATATATCTTTTAAATATTTCCAGAAATGCCTACTCAACTTCCAACCTTCCTGGGCAGCCTGTTGCAATGTTTAAGAACCCCTCCAACAAGTTTTTTTTTCCTAATGTCCAGTCTATGCTACATATATGCTACATTTCAGCTCATAATTTTATGTGATACAGGTTTTGACAGCAGGACAAGGAATTCTTTCCAAGCCAGCCTCTGGCAGAGCTTGGTTAGGCAGCCCAGTACAGGCAGAGGTGAGAAGGAGGAAAATGACTGTCCCCTTTAAACATGTCTGAGAAGAAAGAGCTGTTTAAGGTGAAGGACAAAAAGGGCACAGGATAGATGAGCATGGCTGGCTGTAAGCACACATGAACTGGACATTGGAACCAGGTCTCCTGCAGAAAAGGTGATAGAAACCATGCTCATTTTACAAAGGAGCTCAGCACATGTGCCAAGAGCTGAGGTGGGGAGTTGCCCTGCTCTGACTTCCAGTTTGAGCATCATTTTTCATGAGGTCTACCCACAAACGGTCAGACAGCCATGACACCAAAGGCAGAACTTCCCAGCCAGCGAGTCCTTATTTGCTCTTCCAGATGTGGCACATTTGCATGCACCAGAGGCATCATCCACGTCAGATGGTCTTTGAGGGGAAAGTGGAGGAGGAAGGGGAGGCTCCTTCCCCCCATTTTATTCTTTACATTCCTTTAGCTGGTGAACAGCTACCATTGTGGTTGGAGCGGTTTGTCTGATGCCTCTTGGGTTTGCATTGCAGCCAGCGCTTCTGATTTTGTCTGGCCGCATATTGTACTTGGCTCATTTGCTTCCTCTAAAAATTCCTCTTTTTTTTTTTTTCCTCTCTCTCTCTCTTTTTTTTCTTCTCTGTGGCATTTTAATATCTCACAATAGGCACCTATACAAAGAGATTACAGGTCTAAAAACAATCAGCCATTTAATAGGCTCTAACACATAACAAGTAAAAACCTCTTGTAAAAGAGAACTTGGAGAGAAATTGTTGAGTGAGGGTAACACTTTCAAAACATTTCTTCCACAACATGGAGGAATTAGGAATTACAAACAATTCCTGAGTAAATAATTCATACTGGTTCATGCAAACCGGTATGAATTATTCAGATAATCAAAGATCCAGAACCATTTTAGGAGAAATCAGGAGATAGTGATGCTCTATCAGTCTCAAAAAAGATTCTACAGAGATGAGGGAAAAATCCATATAGAGCTGGATGGGGAGTGGATGCATTTCAACTACAGGAAAGGAAAGAGGATCCCCAAATGCTTTATGCTATTCATTAATTTAACCCTCTGGTAGAAAAAAACATTGGAAAAGTAGTGGGAGTTGTGCTGGAATTGGCTCAGTACTGCAGGCCCAGGCTTTTTATTTACCTTAGTGAAAGCATTTCAGAGTCTGTCTCAATCCTGAGAAGAGAAGAGAGAGCTAGATAGTAGGGATTGCACAGCCAACACGCTCAGGCAAGGAGCAGGGAACCCTTGGCAGGGAGATGAGTAGTGGCTTTGTCTGACTGTTGACTTTTGTAGATTAAATTTTAACTCAAACTCCTTCCTTTTGGTCATTTAGAGTAGATTTTCTTCTCTTCCTCACCTACAAGGATTTCTGGGGGAAGAACAGTTCCCATGTTCACAGAATTGCAGAATGGGTTGGATTAGACAGAACTTAAAGAATATCTATGTCCAATCCCCTTGCCATAGGAAGGGACACCTTCCACTAGATCAGGTTGCTCAAAGCCCCATCCATCCTGGTGTCAAACACTTTCAGATCCACAGCTACTGTGGACAACCTGTTCCAGTGTCTTACCACCCATATAGTGAAGAATTTCTCCTTAATATAATCTAAATCTACCATCTTTCAATTTGAAACCATTACACCTCATTTGATATCTACACTCCCTGATAAACACTTCCTCCTCATCTTTCCTGTTGGCCCCCTCTAAGTAATGAAAGGCTGCTATAAGGTCTCCCTGGGGCCTTCTCCAGGCTGAATGACCCTAAATCTCTCAGCCTGCCCTCATAGAAGAGGTGCTTCGGGCTCCTGATCACATTTGTGGCCATTTCTGGACCTACTTGAGCAAGTCCATGCCTCGTTATGTGCTTGAAATATCCCAGGGAAGGAGTTCAGGAGTGATCACAGCATGGAGCCCTTCCCAAGGGCTCACTTTGGCAAATGCCTGCCTGGTCAGAGAACATGGAAGACTGCTGGCTGCACAAAGATAGCTCAGCATGGAGGGGCTACATTGTGGCTGCATTGTGGTTGGGCTGCATTGTGGCTGCGCTGAAGGTGCTCAGTTATGAGGACCCCAGGGCAGTGGTGCAATAAAGCACAGAGAGACAGCAGAGTGGAAGGGGATTAGCTAATTAATGCACAGCTTGATTCGGAAGTCAGAACCAGGCACGTGAGCCCTGCTCTCCTCCTCTCCTATTTCTGAATTGGTCTTGCTGTGACTGTGATGCAGGAAGACGGTGGAGTCCACTACAGAAAAAGTAAATATTGTTGTTGTGGATAGAGAATGGATTATTCTAAAGCAGAACAGAGGGTGTCTTCTCTTTGAGAAGCCACGCTGAGCTTGGAGGGACTGTAGCTCACATGTCTGCCAGAGAGGCTGCTCTTTCTGCTAGTCACAAGCTCTGGTGATAGGTGTGTCTTAAACTCACAGGTGACAAAAGGGATGTGTGTGTGGGTGATCCAGTGGCTCCAGGGACTGTCCATCACCTCCTTCGAGCAAACAGGTTGTTCACTAGTGTTTGGGCTCAGTTTCAAGCAAGGTGCCTGGGGCAGGATAGAGTCACTGTGGTGTGATGGGAGCTGTGTGGGTTATGTTGCAGCAGGAGCAGGCCCAGAAGTCAGCAGTGCTGTGGAAGAGGAGAGCAACAGGCTCTGCCCTTCCTCGCTGATGCTGTGTGACCCTTTGTATAATCCCTTTAGCTTCAATGGCACCATGGTGATTTACAGCACCTAATGCTTTGATCCAGAACACGCTGGACCATGGGACCTGAATTAAAATATGAGACATGACTGTAAAGCACAAGCTTCCATTCGTGGCCAGCTATTTTGTGAAGACGTGACCACAATCAGGTGCGGAGACCTTGCAGGAGAGGAGGGAAAACCTAGCTGGTCTAAACAGATCTGTTAGAAAGTGAATGGGAGCGCAGCAGCGTAAGTGCTGTTAATAGGATTTACACAGATTAGTAAACTAATCTGTGCATTGCAGATTGGATTTCATATTATGGAAAAGAAAATTAAACCACATACCATGCAGACTTTCCAGGCAGTGATTTGTGAGTGTGATCTATTTGTTGGTAGCAGTGGCTTCTTGGAAAGTTGTGGAGCATCGCCGAATGGGTCAGTGGTACCCACTGGGAAGCCAGGAGGGGAGAGCATGTTGTAGAGAGCTGTAGAGCTGTGCTGGTGGACCTGGGAGGCAGACAATGAAAGGGGTAGCACCACAGTCTGGTTAAGCAATGTCACTTAAAATGTGCTACCAGGTGGTAAAGCAGTGTCCAGGTCCAGCTCCATTATCACTGGTGCAGAGTAATCCTACTGACTCAGCTGAAATGAACAGAGAAGAGAGATGTGAAGGAAGGCTCATAAATAGCTTTTCCTTCTCTGTGTGTGGCTGGAAGAGGAGTGAAATTGGGCAAATGTTATTGAAGCGGGAAGGAAAAGGCCTCTTCAAAGGGCAGAATGCTATTGCTGTGCCCTACTCATGCTTCTAACAGGAGGTGGGAGGTGGGCAGGAATGGGGAGGCGAGAACCATCAGCATAGCTTATGGAGGGTCTGAGCACCTAGGAGACCTCATCTGTGTAAGGGATAAAAGTGTAACAGTATCCCGACAATGCATTGGGTATATTACATACTATATGCTGTGTTTCTTATCACATATTATAGATTATCTACTTTTATATATTATGCATATCTAAAGATATGTATTTTATATATACTATCTGTTCCACCAGTAGGGTTTAGCTGCAGTATTTTGACTGTGCCATCCCATCTGAGTGAATCCCACCCCAGCTGTACTTCTCACCACAACAGAGCTAACTGTTGTTACTGATGTTGTACTTGTGTGGAGTTGGAAATCCAGATGTTTGGAACTGGGCTTTTGGTTCCTAGTGTTTAACACCAGCTCATCTTAAGAGACAGTTACAGTACAGGCTGCCTTTAAGCCAGGCTTGAAAAATAAAGGATAATCCATCTTTCTCTTTGTGTTTCCTCTTATTTTGCAAAATTACAAGCATTTTGAACATTTAAACCTCCATTAGAAGAAGAACTAGAGGAAAACCATCATTACTCTTTTAAATTACTCTTTTAGGCCAAAACTTTAAAACTCAGAGTGAGCTGACCAGCCTAGTGAGCTGACCAGCCTCTTCTTCTGGCAGCATCTTGTTATGTTGCACCAAAGAAAAATCTCAAAGTCGATTTCATATGTCTGGGAGGACGAACACTTTGGAGATTTCCTGGACCAGAGCTGAAGTCAGTAGCTAATACAAAACATGGGATGAAGGTTTCTCTCTTTGACTGCCTCCTTTCCCACACCCTTGAGGTTCATCTTGTCTTCACTATGTGATAACTAAGCTGACAACCATTTGTTACCACGGGGTATTATTTGCTTATGGTAATTATGGCCACACTGAGATGCAGGTTTCTATGCAAAAGTGAATTTATTTGTGGGGTTGAATTGGGTCTTGGTGTAATATGTCATGGGATTCTTTCTGCTGCCAGTGTTGTGGAAGCTATCAGGCACAGTACACTCTGGAAACCCTGCCTGAGTTATACAGGGATGTAGAATAAATTTGCTTGATTTCCTTAAAAACTAAACTGGTATTGCTTTTAAGAAAAGTATTGGTATGCTATTTTGGGGAGTTGCCTTTAGATCAGGGAAATGTTTCCTTAACTGAGTTATACAGAGGGTTTTTGAGTATCAGCAATTTCCCTTTACTGATCGGACTGCAATAGTCTAGTAAATTAACCCAAAAGCCTAATTTTAATTTTATGGAAATTTGGATGTGAAGGCAGCTTTGATAAATAATCTCCTGAATTTGTAGATAAATTGTTAATTTTATTTCTAAAATGGTACTTTTTGGATACCCTGGTTTGTTCTCTAAAAGTGCCTTGTTGCACAGCATTATTGGAGTCAACACCAGAAAAACACTGGGTTTATATGGCCACACTAGATAAATGTGATATGCCTATATTTATAGGTACTCTGGTTTGAAAACCTGCAGCACCTCCAAATTTATTTATATATTTTAAACCCAGGAACTTAAGAATGAAGTTGAGCAGGAAGCTGCGGCTATAGCCCCGCTGCCTACTTCCCCTCTCTCACCAGCTACTAAATATTGCAAAGCTCGTAAATTGCAAAAGTTGGCAAATCAAAACGTTGCTTAAGTTTTAAGACCAAGAACCAGGGCCAGGAGATTTCAATCATCTATTACCTGGAATTATCGTTACTGACAGACTTGCTGGGATTCGGTTTCTACCAGCTATAAAGTGGGATTCTCAAATTATGTCATGCCAGCCTAGTTGCCTTTGATGACATGATACGCCGTTTGGAAAGGGAAGAGCCATTAGATGTGACACAACTTGGCATCTGTCAGCCTTTTGATGCTGTTCCATGCCCTGGTGAACTGAGGAAATGTGATCTGGGCAAAGTCCCCATAGGATGGGTGGGAAATTGTTCTGAAACAGTGATTATCTTGTGGTTCCAGGTCAAAGTACCGCAAGCTCTCGAACAACAGTTTCTACTCAGCATGGTGCTAGTCAGTGTTTTCAGGAACATCCTGGATGTGGGAAGAGAGTATGCTTATTAAATACTGAAATTACACCAAGATGGGAAAAACTGGAAGACAATCTGACAATTCTGTCTTAAGTTTCACAGGGTGGAGACCTCGGTCCCAAAACAGAGTCTGTGGTGTCTGTAATGGAAGGAGAGCTTGCAAGGCAGGAGGCTTTCTTCCATTAGACATGGCTATGATAAAACCTAAGCAGGAGAGTTGTCTGGTTTTGGGGCTTAGGTATGGTTCTCCTGTTGCCTTCCAGTCTTGCGAGTCTGCATTAATAGTAGCTGCTTGTCTCAGAGGGCTATTTAATTTATTACGACTTGGAAACAGATGCTAAGAACTGAGAATAGTTAAGACATGAACAGAATCAAGCTCTGTGATGCACTTTAGTCGGAGAGGCTAGTCCTCCAGTCCATCAATAAATGACTATTCCTTGTTCATTGACAGCATCAGTCACCTGAACAAGTCTTGCACTTGTAACCCAAACAGTAAAGATTCAGATCTTTGTAGGGGAATTTGGAAAGAATAGGAGCATCTTTGAGCTGTGTGTACATAAACAATTCTTGCCACCATTACTGAGTAACAAACATAAACCAAGAGCAACTGGCCCTACCTTTTGTTTCCACACACCCCTTCCCCCAGTATCTGTAAGAAGCTTTTCCTAGAACCCGAAGCCAGAAAGGGTTTTACTGAGATCACCATCCTCAACGCCCTGCATTGCAGGAAGTGCCAAATGTCCACCTGCCCCCCCTCTCTGCCAGGCCAATACACTGCTGGTGTTGCCTTGGATGAACCCGGGGAGGGCTTGCTGGCACAGCCCCATCTCCGTCCTGGGACCAGGCGTCCTGCGGTGCTTCTGGATGGTGCAAAGCCACAGTGCCTGGCATGTTTGGCATGCCCCATGCTCCTGGGACTGCTTCCAAGGCAGGCTGGGCTCTTCTTGATAAAGCAATACCTGGAAATAGGCAGCTGCTGGCAGCTTGCTTCCAAGTGCTATTGTTTTTTGGGAGTCCTGGGTCAGAGTTTCCTCATATCTCACAGGTCTGAGAGGCTAAGTGGCTATGGGGAAGATGGCAAATGAGAGTAGCTCCTAAACACCCCCTGGGAATTTATCTGGGAGTCCTGAGGGGTCCCAAATAAAGGAAGCCATGGGGAATACACTGTGGCAGTTCAACTGAAGCACCTCAGTGCTTGCTGACCTGAAGCCTGGACCTGCTGCTGTCTTTTCAGCCAGACCTTTTCTTCATGTGCTTTACTCCCTGGCCTGCTGTTGACTGCCCTCTTGCCAAATCAGGAGAGACCAAGCCCTCCAGGCAATGTAAGCAGGAGAAACATCACAGTGTTTTGAAGCTCTGGGGAGAACGTTATTACATTTATAGGTAAGAGGAGAAAGGCTACAGCTGCCTTCAGGAAGCCAATGTCGTTCCCTGCATAGGGGTGTTACGTGCATAAATCCCTTAACATGTAGATGATATCATGCCCCTATAATTTGCAGCTCTCTTACTGATCTTGCTTCTCTGCCAAGCACAGCACTAAGGGGGCAGTTAACCCCTGATGCCTCTGCTGCTGTTCTACCCCGAGCTCTGAGCCAGGACACAACAAATACTTGTGCTGACAACAGCAGGCCAGAAATATGCACCAGCCTTGGGAGGTATGCACCAGCCTGGGTAGCTCACTGAGTTCTGGGACCAGGCTTTGTTATATGTTGCCTGCAAGAAGGAGTAGAGATGACCTTTTCTGCCACTTCAAAGTGAACCTCAAAATATTTTTTTTAATCTTAATCTGGTCAGCATTTACTTCCCCCAGCACATGTACCACACAGTAGATAATGTTTTTAAACACAGGCAACCTATATATATTTATATCTGTTTCAATTGTGCTTAAATTGATATAGAAAGTGCTGTCTTCCAGAATCACCTTCCAATGTGCCTGCCTGCGTTTGCCGAAGAGGCAGGAAATAGCAAAACCCTCAGCAGCTTCCTAGGACATAGGTAAGCTCTTAGTTGGCATTTATTGTTATTTTAAGAACCTACTGGCTTAGGACATGCAAGAGCACACACAATTCAGGCTCTGGGTGAAACCTTCCTCACCTCCCGGAGCTTCTGTCTGCCTCAACTCCTTGGACTTAGTGAGAGATGAGCCCAAGCTTTCTCAATTGCTTTGATCGGGAAACAGGTGGCTTTGGAGTCCTTCAGGACCCATGTGTGCATCACCCTGATGGGGCGATTCACTCAGTGGTGGTTTTCCTGAAGCTTGAGCGTTTGCAGGCTCAGTGATCCCGGTTCAGGACTGGTCAGTTTATTGGTGGGGCTTTGCTGGAGGCTCATGTTGCTATTGGTCAGCATGAGAAGGTGGCTGTAAAGACAGTTAATACACAAATGAAGCAAACGCAGCTTTGGTGTAAGCAGCAAGTCCTCCTGCTGCTGTCAGGGGGCATTGCATCCCAGATGGATCAGGCTCCCGGGGAGGCAGCGTGGGCCAGTGGTCAAAGCAATAGGGGGAGTCAGAGACCTGGCTTTGCGACCTACCTCTGCCACCCACAGCCAGCACAGCCCCGGGCAACTCACCTCTTCTCCCTACCCTCCTCTCCCCTCCCAGCAGGCTTCTCAGGGGAGGGGCTGCATTTCACAGCTGCAAGAACTACAAGGGACACCACTGACACCGAAATAATTTGCTGTGCATAAGAAACAAAACAGTGTGGTGTAACGTTCTGGAGTCCTCTTGGGTCATGTCAGATCTCTTGCGAAGCGCTTCGGCTACAACAACAAAGCTTATTGATTAGCCCAAAAGTACTCCAAATTGTGTCTTTCTGCCTGAGAGGTAGCAGGATGAAGAATTCAAGTACTTACACATGAGAATATTGTACATGAGTTATTAAGCAGCCATCGGCTCTCCTCCAGGGCTGCTCAGTTCCTCTGGACTGTGTGCAACTTTTCAACATTTTATCTCTTTGGCTTTCATGGGCGTGTGCCAGCTTCTGCAGCATATAAACTAGGTGCTATTTTTATTGAATCTGGCTTTAATGCAGTAGATTTTTTCACACGTGTGGTTTTTTTTTTATTGTTGGTCTCATTCCTGAACTTTCTGGCACCTCTAAGTGTAAAGTCAGTTATGTGCACATTGTTTGGCAGATGTATTCCTATTTCTGGGAATCATTTTCCCTCTAAAATGTATTTTTATATTAAAAATGCGATCTATATCCATAACTGAGATATACTGTCTTAAGCCTCCAGCTCAGAGGTTTCTGCAGCCAGAGATCACTACAACAGGGGATGCAGCTCTGTAAGGAGACCTCTGCTTTCCAAGTTGTGATCATTTACATTAAGATCTTGTTTTACTGACCCAACTTCTGCCTCTTGGAGCAGGAAAATTTCCTTCTGATCTGGCAACAGGGAAAATCCGGCTAGAAACAGGATAAAAAATGCTGACTTCCAATTCTGCCTCCCCTCCCAGCTTGTTTCCCTGCTAGATCAAGGGCAACCAGCCCTCTCAATGAGCCTCCCCTACTATCAGCTTTATCCCAGCTACTGCCTTGGCATCCCTTGGTCCTCTCTCCAGGAGGGGTCAGGGAGCTGTCCTTCTGAAGGTGATGTCCCCCATTTTGTCCATCTGCACACAAGCTGCCAGGGAAGAAGTAACCATGGCTGTGTGTGGTTTTCTCACCCAGGGTGACCTGGAACACATCTGCAAAGCCCTCCAAAGTAGCAGGAATGCACTCCGTTAGGACATGATTCATCCTGCATACCGCATGGGTGGCTGCTCAGAGAGAATTTTGACATTTGCATACACTGAGACTTTCTGCTTCTAGTTGCTGTCAAATCCCTGTGCTTTGTCTGGTCCAGTGTGCGGGGGCTGCGCTTCCAGAAAGCCCCTTCCAGAGGAGATCTCCTCGAGCTGGGGCCAACCCAGCAGTGGTGATTCTCCCATTGGCTGCGTCATAGGGCAGAAATAAGAGAGGAGAAGCTGCTCACAGCATGCTTGAAGGATGGTTTTAGATTCTCAGCTTCTTCTCCGAGCAAAACTTGGAGGGAATTGCTATCCATAGATCAATCATGAATTTGGTATCTGCAGGGCAGGAAAATATTATCCCAGCCCTACTGCTGAGGCAAAACTAAAGCATGGCAAAGGGAAGTGCTAAGAACAGCAGGACTGAGTCACACATGCTGCTTCAGGGAAGCAAGACTTGGGCAACAGGGCAACTGTCTCTACCTTAGGGCTGCTCCTGGGAACTGGATTTATTTTGGAAGCTGCAGAGTGTGAGGCAGCTCAGCTTCAGGCAGAGTAGGCAGATACTCCCAGGGCTGGGAGGAGGCTTGCTGCACTTTGCAGCCTGGATCACTGTCACCAGCACCGCATGGAGCAAGTGAGATGTGGCTGCAGTAAATGGGAAAGATGGAGGAATGGTGATTAATGGTAAGGAAAGGTAATGTCTTTGTGATTAAAAATATAATTGGTGTCTACAACTGCACCTGACTGTTTAAAAAAAATAAGTCTCACAAATCTCATCTCACTTCCTATGGCCTAAATGCAGTATCAAAAGTGAAAGGGTGTTTCCTTCTGGCACGTGCAGGCTGTTAAGTATCTCTAACATATATGTATCTAGCTCCAGTGAGGGAAACTATTTCAGCTGTATGGGTTAGTCTGCTTGAACTTAGTGTCATTCATTTTGGCATCGAAACCTTAATCAGGCAATCCTGGTACTTAAGGCACAGATCTGAAGTAATCCATTAATGTGTTTAAATCCTTTAATATCAGGGAACATAAATGTTAGGATGTTCTCAAAAGTCTGCCAAATCCAGGTCTGATACCAAGTGCAGCATTTTAAAGAAAAATTTCAAATACCAATTTAGCAAATAGGAATTTACCCACCCAAAAAAAACCCCTGACACAGGAAACATCCCAACAGGATTGGAGCTACAAGGAAATACAGACTACTCCTGACTAGTAGGTGGAAATATATTGTAATGGTATCTAATTATGGTATAAATTTGGTTTGAGACACAGATTTAATAGCTAGGTTCAATATGAAACAGAAGATTTATGGTTTTTAATTTAGTATTTTAGAAGCAAGGTTTGTGTCTGACAAAAACCATGCGAGTCAACAGAAAGTCTCATTCTAGCTTAAGCAGGCTTTAGATCAATTTCCTGGTGAGTACAGGCATTCCTAGTTGCCATCACCTTCACAATGAGCCATTAATAGTCAAGTTTCTACTTTTGCTTGCTTTTCTAATACAACGTTCAAAGCCCTCACATGACATTGAAACAGAAGTATTTACACAAGATGTGTATAAATATAAAGTTTATTCAGTATAGTGTTTAGAAAAATAAGTTCACATCATCTCAGAATACAAATAAAACACTTAATTGTCCAGGCACAAACCCCTATTACAGTACAACAAACATACATACTTTAGATCTCTTTGGTTGGGTAATCAAGCACAAATATGTTTGATGATACACTCTGGGGCAGCATCACCTAACAGTGCAGTAAAGTAATCTGATTATTCCCTCCTCTAACGCATACATTCTGCTGAAGTTTTGTATTTGTTGTAAGGCACAGTAAACCCACACAGCGGAAATAACCAGCTAGTTCTGGACAAACAGTACATGCAGCAAAAGAACAAACATCTTCTGAATGTGAATCCTGAAAGTCAGAAGATTCACTCCCTCCTTGAGTTCAGAAATTTAAGAAGCTAGTTTTTAAATTATATGGAACATACAAATAAGGTATAAAACATCCTTCAAGAGAGTAACTGCTAGGAGATAAAGGAAGACTTCAGGTCTCCTTGCTTGTAACATATCATTACTTTTGTTTAGAGTTATAAAATTACCTTTTAATTTTTTTTTTTTTTTAAATGGTTTGAGATGCTTCTCAAACACAAGCACTAACTGATTCATGCCCATGGGAATTCTGTGCACATATGGAACCAGAGGGGAGCACACTCTTGGTTGTTCACCTGCCCTTGCTAATACAAGTGTGCAGGCACTGGAAATCTACATATGATAAAAGCTCTTGTGCACATGGGGCCTAATTTTGACCTGCTTAATTTAACTGAAAATAGTTATTGAGGCAATTTGTAGGATTTGAAGTCAGAATCTGTCCATTATTTTCATTAATCATGGACTGACAGTAATACTAAGAGAGACGGTTCCAGCCTTAATTCTGGGTAAAGTAACTTTCTGAATGAGTCTTCCTGAATCCACAGGTAGTGTAAAGCAGTAAGTGGAAAGAGGTATATGCTCCGATAGAGCGTGGTCATTCAGGTATACCTGCCTGAGCACCAGCCCTCTGCACCAGTTCATACTGCCACCTCATACTGGGCCAAATCCGTCCCTGATCCAACTCCAGTGAAATGAATGGACCATATTCTTGGCTGGTGGGAAAGGACATTAAAGTCAATGGAACTATGCTAGTTCAGCCCAGTTGGGGACCTGGCCAATAGATGTCCATGCTTTATGTGGCTGAAATGTCCTTTTAGGTGAGACCACAGGAATAATGCTTTAAACAGTCCAGATCAAGCATTCAGTTTAATATACTTCTGGTTCTCTGCAAAACTCTGGGTGAAACAAAGGCAGCTTTAATTAAGAGTAGTAAGGAACAAAGGCTTTTTCAACATCATGCTTTGTAGGAATTTGCTTAAACTTTAAGCATATTTTTAAAAGCTGAGTCTGGGGCTAGAAAAGTAGTAGAATTTGGCAATGTTTCCTGTAAGATTTCCAGTGGACTTAAGTTGCAAACATATGTGAAGTTGAAATGATCCTTTATCCTCATCTGTAACAGAGGGGGAAGGAGAATAAAGATGTATGCCAGAGACATACCTTCCATTTAAACAACAGAAAGGGATGATAGGGACTATCTGTGGGACTTGGACACTCACTGCCATTCATGTGTGTGGAACGTGAGCATCTGTAGCCCCTAAACACTGTGTAAAATCCTCAGTTTGAGAATCAGTGGAGCAATGCCTTATTTACAGCAGCCAAAGATCTGGCCCCAGACACTTTTCAGGACTTGTGTACTGTCTATTTAGAGCAGTTAGCCTGCTTGCTTGCGGGCCACATAATAAAATCTGACCCTTATTTTACAGTAGGAGTAAAACTACTATTTAAATATCTACTTTAAAAACATTGTACCGTGCAACGAGTCTTTATATTGTGCATATGTACCTGCAGAAAACATGAGGTTATAACTACATTATCTGGAGGGAATGACACTTAGTGGGAGAAAGAAACAGTAAAACATAATAATAAAATAAGTTACTTGGTATCTGGAAGACTAGAATAGAATAACCTTACTTTGTCCCAAACCACTGCTTTTATGTACATCCTCCACCTCCAGTGGAGAGCCTAAGTCCCCTATTAGAAGTACCAAACACTCCAAGATACGTGCCACTAACAATACACACAGTTTTCACATCAACTGTGTTGGAAACCCATGGAATTCAGAGCCTCGGTAACATAACAAATGCAAAGGAGAAAAAAGACCCAAACAACTCACAAAGTAACAGGTACTGGTGTAACACCACAGTCTTTCAGTTATGAGACCTGATCCCGTCAACAACTGAGATAGTGCTGTGAAATACTCTCTAGCTTGCCTCCAAATATAGTCTGAGCTTCACTGATGACATATTAAACCCCAGACAATTCCTTTAGAGCTATGCACACGTTCTCCATTAATATGACAATGACACAGGGTCCCTCTATTCTTCCAAATGGTTCATGCAGAGCAGATAGAGCTACTGTTATCATCATTGTCATCTTGATTTTAAGGGCAAAGAAGAGATGGGAAGCAGATGGCTCATGCTGCAGCCCAACCAATAGATAAACAAGCAGAGCAGAAAGAAGAACTCTGAACTATCCAATTCTCTCATCACAAAGAGATCCCCGAATGTCAGAGGAAGCTGTCCCAGGGGAACACATAGCTCCATGTTCTGCTTGTGATAATCTCTGCTTTGAAACGCTTGCCTTAAACACCCTTTTTTGCTTGCAAGTGCGTGGGGAGAGCCAACTGCTTACAGGCTGTTTCTGTCTGCAGAGCATCAGTGACTCTGTACAGCCGCAAAGCGCATGCCTTGTACAGTTGTTCTTCCCTTTTCCTGCACTTCTCCCTGCAGCTCCAGAAACTCTGGCTTGCATTGTGGACTCCAGTGCTTACCAACAGAGCTCAGCTTTTAGGTTCCACAGAATACCTTGCAAAAATGTACTGTACTCAGTGTAGTGCAAAACAACAGTGAGGATGCCTATGCCATGCTCAGGGCACACAGAAAGGCAACCTTCGTTCCTCGAAGGCTTTCCACAGAACCAGTTAAAAATGAAGACCGAAACAGACTGGGATGTGCTACCTCTCTTCTCTTTCCATTTAGTTTGTCCTCTATTTTTCATCCTGAGTCCAATCTGGAGCACAGAGAAACTTATGAAAACATTTCCATTGCCTTCCAAAGGTTTCAGACCATGCCACCGATGAGGATAAATACATGCTTTAGCTACTGTGTATATTCACATTAGGATTAAAAATAACAAAATAAACCCACAAAAATTAACGGCATGTCATCTTTATACATCTGCATTCTTATTATTATCTTAAAGCTTGAGGATGTGCTTTTCCATGCTACAAATTCTTCTCTGGAGGAAAGGCAAGGTCTGTTCTACTTGCTTCTGCTGTCCCTGGTGGAGTGCAAAGGAGTGAAAGGAGAGGAAACCCATCCCTAGCCAGGCAGAGACCACGGCTGCTCCCTTTGGGCAGGTGCAGTTCTCCTCATCATCCCCCAAAGCTGCTTATTCTGCTTAAGTGCACTCCTGTTTGGGGGCCTGCTTGCCAATGAGTTCCCTGTGGGGCTCCCTTCCCTGTCCTGCCCATCCAACCTCTCCTGCTCATCTGCCCAAGGCTGGAGCCAAGACCTTTCCATTGGCACAACAGCTCTGCCCATCATTCCCCTCTGGATGGCTCCTGCCCTGCTGATGTGGTGTGGAACGATCCGTCTTTGGCTCTCTGCACTTCTAGTAAATGTTACCCACGATGACCAACAGACTTAGAACTATTCTTACTCCTGCAAGTAGGAGCAGGCCTACTTACAAAAGTAAAGCAACAGAATTTGTCCCTGAGGACGGATATTTGCAAATTAGTGTTTTTATTCCTCCTGTCACTGTGCTTTAGTAACAAAGATAAGGCCACTAGGAAGAAAGGCACATGGAATTCAGTAAAAAAATACACAAAAAAAGGTTCAACGAATTTGCAAATTACTAACGAAACAAACAAACAAAAACCCTGAACACAAAGATGGAGTGGGTAGGGACCTTCTGGGTTTGTGAGACTGGGAGTTCAGTTTCTAGTTTCAGTGTGATTAACATTTTACAGTCTATTGCTTGAAAAACTTAAAAAAAAAAAAAAAAGAAAGTAAAACCTTGTCAGAAATTACTATGCTTACTTCCTGCTCAAACAATAAAAATAAATTAAACAGCCAGAAAACATTTTCCTTTTCAATGCATTGTGTCTAGTGAAAGGGAACATAAACCATAAATAAAATCCATTGTACTAATTAAAAAAGAGAGTCTCCTTTAAAAGAACTAAAACAATATTTACATTCATACTGGACAGAAAGCAGTTGTATAATTAGATGTGTTCTCTGGTGCAGTGACAAAACGCTAGCTGGAGCATTTAGAAACCTGTAAATGCTTGATGTGAGATTTTTGGTTTGAATGTGTATCTGCTGGAAAAAAGCAAACACACCAGTAACAGTATTATTTATGATTTTGTTTTGTTTCTTAACCTCAAACAACAGAAAAGTAGCCGGTGAGGTTATCGTCTACAGTTCCTTAAAAGTTTCTCAATGCCCACAGACTGTAAGAAAACAGTAAAAATGACTGCATTGTTTCTACCTTTTTGGAGTGAGATCTTTGTTCTCTGTCTGAAGCCAGGAGTGTGTACTTACTGTTGAGAGTATGGTGTACTACGCAGAGTCTAGTTAAATTATCAGGGTAGTATCTCGTAGCCAAACCTGTATGCATTTGCTCAGTACTTGCACTGGTGTTTCCTTTCTCCTTTAATCTGCTTAAAAGAGAATATTGCATGCAAATTGCAAACCAAGTGTGGCAACCTAATTCTGCTGCCAGAGATTCCTCCGTACACCAATTTACAACATTTAAGCAGTCTTCTGCTTCCTTTAAATGGGAAAAAAACCCAAACAACCACCAAATAAAAAAAGCAAAACCCACTTGGTGCTTCTTAGGGCCTCAATAGGAGACTTATCTATTAAAAGAGAAAGTAAGAAAAAAAAATGTTACAAGTCTTGCATATCTTCATCCATCTGAACTGTCTGCAATTTGGCAAGTTCTTTTTTGTCTGTTTCCAGTTCTTCACAAACCGTGTCAACCATGTTACTCATTACATACTTGGATTTTGAATCCAGCATCATTAAATTGCCAGTTGACTTACTCTCAGAATTAGGTAAGAAATTCTCTTTGACATCAGGTACAGCTTGCAGAACTAACCTGTGCTCTCTGACAAAATCTTCATGTACTTGTGTGGAGGGGTGGCTGACGCGGTCTCCGCTTGTAGAAACGATTTCTCCAAGTGTGGGCTGTGCTGTAGAAATGGACAATAGATCTTGACTAGTGATGAGGGAACAGTTCTGAAGCGTTGCATAGTTAGCGTTGCTGATAGATATCACGGTAGAGGTACTGGTCACAGGTGATGACATGGACTGGCTCTCCGAGATACCAGGGTTCAGTTCTGCAGCATTTAAAAGAGTTGGTGGTGTGAGGGAAAAATTATGTGAGGGCGTTACATTCACTAACGAGGAGGCGAGGGACTGGAGTCCTCCGCTGGATATGTTTTCAGAAGACATGTTGATATTTAGTTGAGTGTTCTGACTGACTGGCATCAACTGAGAAAACACAAGGCTTCTTTCCAGTCCTTCTTGCTTGACAGAGCCTACTGCCTGGCCTGAATTTGGAACTGTATAAACAACTGCACTTGGGGCAAGAGGGCTGAAGAAAACCTTTCCCTGTTGCACTGTTGGAGATTCAGTTGTAAAAGTTCCTCCATCAGATGTGCTGGGATTTACCGAAACATTACCTAAAGGCAGGGAAGCAAAATAAAGGAAAACACAGATTACAGCTGGCAGAGATTTGCGCAGGTCTTTCGTTATGACATTTTAGTCTTTTGTTAAGACATTTTGGTCTTTTTAATGTTTGCAGACACAGAGGTGCTAGTTATTCATGCAACACAACATTTTTTTTGTAACGGGTAAGAAAAAAAAATGGTATGAAAAAATGCAAGCTGCTAATAGAAATTCCTTTTAGAAAGAGAGGAAAGAAAAAAATAATCTGGTATATGAGGTATCTTTAAGACTCCCATTAAGAGGCAAACAGTCTCCAGCCATGTGATTAATATGAATGTTCTTTGGCCTTCACTAGTTGCCACCGCTCAATTTCTATCTAAGAATAGAAGCTTCAAAAGCTATTAAAGATAGTTCTGTGACAGACTACAGCTTGTGTATGGGAACTAGAAACACGTCATATGAAATCCACTACTGCAGGGCAGAAGCTGCTTGAGCCAATCTGTAGAGAAAGCATCAAACCTCCGTAACTTCTATTGGGTTAACTGGGTAGCATGTCAAGCACTCAGATGTATTGCTTTTCACCTCACTTTATCACGTGTTTCTAAATGCTTAACCCTATCACATCTATCGTGCCCTGTAAAATCACTCAGTGACTGCCTACCCTCGCTAAAAGCCACAGCCCTGTCTGTGGTGTCACTACTAGCCAAAGCAAGATATGACCTGAGATGACCTGAAGTTTTGTTTTACTGGACATGTCATGTAAGCTGTCATTATAATAATTTCTAAAATAAGATATACTGGCTCTCAGGACTTCAACTCACTTCGACCACCTCTCTTTCTCAAAATAATTTAATTTGAAAAGGCTACAGGTAGAGACACCTGAATTTTTTACAACAGCACCAAGGAGAAATTTCTCTCCCAGGGAATATTTTAACTCCCTACTAATTTCTGTTAATCAATGACGATTTTGTGGAAGTTGTTACTCACATAAACTAAAGTGAGGCAACTTGAAGTTACCCAGCAGTAAGATATCCTTTACTGTACTTATAATAGCCTGCAGCACACTTCACTTGGAATAGGCTGCCAGCTACCCACACCTCTCATATTAAGAAAAACAAAAAGGAAAAGAAATCAAAGCAGCAAACACAGATCTTGACTTTTCATTGCACCAGGCTAGACATATGGTGGGTCACTCTCCAGTGAGAACTGGTATTTTAACAACAGGGAAAAATGTTCAGAGAAAACCTTATGATTCTTACAACTTTCAAATACAATAGTCCCATGCCACTTAAGGAACAGAACTTTCTCACCTTTGCTGGCTCCCAATTTATGCCTTGAAGCATGTGGATTAAATGGCTTTTGTAATTACAGGTGGTATTCAGACTAAATGTCATCTCTTTTTCATCTTGGTTAAAACTACATAGTAGTAACTTCCAGTAACTGTGAGGTGCTGCATTTTAGGGTCTTCTAATTGTGCAAACATGTTTTAAATGGGTGCACAACTTCATTGTGCCTCTCAGTATTACAGTAGGTTTAATTCAAATAAACTAACATGAGCAAAGTTTGATTTTCATTATAGTACTCACAGCTCCTGAAGCTAGAGATTAATTCAAGTTTAATCATTTTCATAGCCAAAGATACAGTGGCTAATGAGTAGCAAAGCTGTTTGGTTGTGCTTTATAACCGACCTGCTTCAAAACAAGCATCCAGAGCTAGGCTTGTGCTCTCTGGGTTTCTTCCTGTTTGACTGTAAGTTTCAGTCTATGGTATGTTAAAACAAACTAAAGCAAACTTGGGAGGAATCTGCACAGTTGGCCCAAGAACCCATGATGACATATTTCCCTTGGACTGAGGGCATTTTTATCCAAATACTTTCACATTTTATACCTACGAGCTATTGCATATTCCTATTGTTTCCCTGTACTTTAATCTTTCTTAATTAAAGGACGGCAAATGCACGAGCGTAACTGTTTGGTCTTGCTGTGTCTATAGTAATTAAAAAATTATTTTTATGAAATGTTTCGATTAAAAAAACAAAAAACCCAAAACAACCACCACAAGAAGAACAGTAACAATTTCCAGATGTTGCAATTCTCATTTTTACAAACTTTCTTATTAAAAGAATTCAGTGGCAAATGGGGAATATTTTGTACTACTGAAATGTGCAAAATTTACAGATATTTGTGAAGACTGGTATCACAGACTGCTGGGAACAGCATGAGATGAAAGGGGTGTAAAATACCCAGTCCTCCTTTTCTCCTCTTAGTAGAGGAGCTCAGCCACATATAACAGCCTGCCCATGAGCATAACCCACTATAAAGACAAAAGGTATCGTCTAATTACTGTGTGTGCCCACGGCTGAGATAAAATTCTGGTACCTTGGAGAAAAAAGGAACACAGCTGCTAAAATGCTGTGTATCAAATTACAACTTTTTTCATACTTCTAACTGTAAGAGATGAAACTTTTACCTTGTGAAGCTGCCACAGAAACAGGAGGCAGCTGCAGAGAAGAAAACCCAATGCTTCCATTCAGCAACTGTCCATTTGTTCCTGAATTGGGGATCTGGACAATGCCATACTGGTTTATTTGGACAGGAGCAGTAAAAGTAACTAAAGAGCCTCCATCTTGGGAAGCAGCAGTTTGTACATCTTCCCTTTTCACTTCTGAGCTTGATATTAATCCTGGGAACGAGACTGGGATGTTGCTGGGGCTAAAGGTGGCTGCTGTAACATTGGGGACAGAAGCCTGAAGGAGTTTGAAGTCCTTAACATCTTCTGACGAAGACGACAGTATGTCAGTAATGGACACCCCGTTGCTCGCAACACTTGATGTGGTTTTAGGTGAATTTAAGGTAACCGTCTGTGAAGCCCCCACGCTGAGTCCATTGAGAATCACACCGTTGGGTCCCTGAAGAAAAGAGCTACCATTGAGAAAGACAGGAGAGGTACTGGCAGGCACAAGGTTTCCATTCAACAAGACTCCAGATGAGCTCAAGGCTATTTTAGTGTTTCCAAGCTGCTGCATGTACACAGGCTCTGTGTGGCCAGGAAGGCTGAGGCTGGCAATGCCATCGGTTGAGCTGGAGAGTGGGTGGGGAGATAAATCCTCTTGCCCCTTACTGGATTCATCTTCTGTGCTAGGGTTGCCATCTGACTCGCTAAGGGAAAAGAGACATGACATTGCATTACCACGCCACGCCAGTGTGGTCTGCACCTGAGAGATCCATTATTACTTTCATATAGTTTCCGAGAGTTTTCCCAAAGATTTTTTTGTGTGTTTTGCCTTTACAAGGCACTTTCAATGACTTTCAAATGAAAGAGGAGGTTTCTTAGAAATGGACACATCAAATCAAACGCTTGACTGCGGCAAAACTTTACAGACTGACTTAGGGACCTGTAGCTAAGTCGTCCCCCCACCCTTCCCAGCCGACCCGGGCGAGCAAAGGGTCTGGGGCCCCAGGCTCCGGCCCAGGGTCGCCACATGCGAGAGACCGGTCGCAGCCATTTGGCAAGTCGCTGGGCGGCGGGCCAGGAAGCACCGACCGACTCTCCCAGCCTCCGCCTGCAGCCCCCAGGACCCAGCCACCCCGAGCTCGGGAAAAAGGAGAGGCCCTGCGCAGGCCGGGCCGGAGCTGCCCCCAGATGCAGCCGAAGGCACCTTGGGCTGTGTTTGGCGGACAGGGGACGGCGAAGGGGTGGACTTTGTGCCGCGCCCCGCGAGGGCGCCCCGAGCCCCTCCGCCCGGACCTGCGCCGGGGGTTTTTTGCTGACTGGTCCTCCCTCAACTGCATTTTT
>VWYK01043359.1:279-15008 GCA_013399775.1 Semnornis frantzii | reverse complement strand
CCACACCCACATTTTGAGACTTCATAAACATAACCAAGAAGAGTCTTAGAACAATGTATTATAGATATTTTTAGCTCTCATTTGAATGGACTAATGCAGTATGATAAAAGCTTGGATTCCAGAAAAACAAGTAGGTAAAGGTATTTGTGTTCCAGACTCAAGCATATAATCATAAATTTTATTCAGTGGTATTTAAGGAGACACAGAATGTGTTTCTGGCATCTTTAAATAGAAGTTCCATCACTTTGAGTGGGCTGGCTCAGGAAAACAGTTTGCTTGACTAGGTCTGATTGTGTCTATCCACTTGTGTGTGTTTGTTAGTGCCAGTGTTGCAAAACTGTGGCTGCACATAAAGAAGCTCCAGAGGACCTTTAGGCTTCAGAATTCAACTTAACTTTACTTGTACATGGAGACTTAAAACACTTTTGCAAACAGAAAAAAAATAGATTCCTAAAACATTTTATTTGTCTCTGCCCATTGTCTCCATGGACAAGTTGTTTGCAATGTAGAAGGCATGGGTGCAGTGGGACGCACTGGGGCAGGGCACGTAGTTTCCTGTCATATCCCCACAGGTAAAGTGTTGGTGGAGGGAATGATTATTTTTTTCCCTATTCCCACTCACTCTTCCTGAGGTAAAGGCAGAAGATTCAAGCTTCTGCTCTTGAGGAACCACTGTAGGTTATGATTCATGATAGCAGCTAGTACAGGTCTGGGGCTGATATGGATGTTCCTCAGTGTTTCCACTCCTCCTCCTGCTGGCATGGCAGTTGTAGGTTATGATACAACATCTCTAAAGCTAAAAAAAAAAAAAAAAAAAAATCTACTTTCAGACCAGGCTACTTCACTTTACCACATAATGCCGTTGACTCTCTCTCTCTGAGTATTGCATGAGAGGCCAAGGAATGAAGAAAGGAAAAGATGGCTTCTTTTGTTGGCACTGCCAACAAAAAAAGCTATTGTAACTTTAAACTGTGTGCGGTGCTGGCCTTGCATAGCAAAATCCGCTACTTTGGGGTTTAAACATGCAAGAATATCCCATAGATGTCAGCAGTATTAATTTGTTTCTTTCCCTACTCTTAGCAAGGCTTTATCTTTTCTGATATCCCTTGTGTTTTTATAAGAAACAGAGCCTTGATGAATACTATTCCCTGTGCATAACCACTAAATGTTAGAGAATACCGGTGGGCAATCTCTTGCTCACATTCTCTGCCGTCATAGAATCTGTATTAGTTTCCTCTTCCATTTCCTTGTTTCAGTGCTCTTACTTCTGAGTTTCCTTTTTACTTATTGAGGTTGTGCTACTAAGAAAAAAATAATCACACCAAGGGTGCTTAAAAACTTTATAATTGACCAGTATGCCAGTTTATTTTTTCCCTTTCTGCTGCCATCTGTGCTGATTCTTCAAAAATTGATTCAATTTCTCTCTCCTTCCTGTCTTTCTTCGTTGTCTTCTGGTTTATATCCTGTCTCTCTCATCACTTTCTCTTTTTCTGAGGCCTGTTTTTAATCTCTGCACATTCTTCTGTACCTTTGCGAAGTATATTCTACTTTCCTATGTCCCATTCCTTTTCAACTACTTTCCTGTTAACTCTGTCTTGTTATTTTATAATCTGTTGTTCCTTTCGATGCCATCCTTGGTGTGTCTAGTAAGAAATGTAGTGCAGGTTTATCATCTTAATTTTTAAATTTGAGAGTGGTTTTCTCTTTGTTTCCTTATCCTCCTTTCTGGTGTCTTCTCGTGTGTTTGGATCTGTCAGCTCTCTTCAGTGTTTTCCTTTGGGAACAGTGCTAGTAGAAGACAGTGGTGGTCGTATCCTGCATCCACCCCCCTCAGTTTCCTTCCAGCAATCTGGAATATGTCCTTTCCTTGCTAATTTCCTCTTAGGTTCTTATCTGCAGCAGTTCTGCTGTACCTTCTCCTGCATGTGCTGCTTTTTGTCCTGGACAAATGAGTAAATAATGAGATGGACATTTCATGTGGGATTGAAATATCGGAGCACTACGGTTTTTGTATCTTAACCATGCACCAAGGCTTGGCAAACCTGCCTTGAGTGAACCTGTGTAAGACATCTGGGTCTATGAGTGAGCAACCAACTAACCAGGAGATCAGTTCTGCTGATTCTGCAGTCTTCTACCTCTTTACCACAAACTTTTAAGGTCCTCATAACGTTATCTAGCCTGCAAATAACCTTTTGCTGTCGGTACTGTCCGCTTAAAAGCTCTTTGACATTTCATTTCAATCTCTTCATTTAAGCTCTGTTTTAAATAGTGATGGATAGTCTCTCACTATGAGGAGACCTTTTAGTAGCCTTCCAGTATCTGAAGGGGGCCTACAGGAAGGCTGAGGAGGGACCATTTACAAGGTCTTGCAATGACAGCACAAGGGGCAATGGGTTTAAACTGGCAGAGGGAAGATTTAGACTGGATGTCAGGAGGAAGTTGTTTGCAGTGAGGGTGGTGAGGCACTAGAACAGGTTGCCCAGGGAGGTTGTGGCTGCTCCCTCCCTGGAGGTGTTCAAGGCCAGGTTGGATGAGGCCTTGAGTACCCTGTACTAGTGGGAGCTGTCCCTGCCTATGGCAGGGAGTTGGAACTAGATGATCCTTGCGGTCCCTTCCAACCTTTCCATTCTATGATTTAGTTAAGAAAATGTCTTCTGAAAGTTGTTCATGGGACACTTAGACAACTTCGGTACTGATATAGAATGTGCTTTTAAAATAGTTTAAACTTTATTTGCAAAATTTATGTTCAGTATTATTCTATTATTAATTTCAGTGTATTTTAGTGTGAAACAGATCCACTAACCTGAAAGAAAGTCATAAATTTACAGAATTGTTTGGGTTGGACAGGACCTTTTTAGGTCATCTGGTCCAACCCTCCTGCAGTGAGCAGAGACATCTGCAACTAGATCAGGTTACTCAGAGCCCTGTCCAATCTGACCTGGGATGTTTCCAGGAATGGGGCATCTACCATCTCTCTGGGCAACCTGGGTCAGTGTTTCACCACCTTTACTTCTTCCTTATCTCTAATCCCAATTTCCCTTCGTTTAGTTTAAACCCCATTACATCTTGTCTTGTCACAACAGACCCTGCTCCAAGTCTGTCCCTGTCTTTCTTATGAGTTTCACTTAAGTACTGAAAGACCACAAAAAGATCTCCTTGGAGCCTTCTCTTCTCCAGCCCGAGCAACCTCAACTCTCAGCCTGTCCTCACAGCAGGAAGGGTTCCAGCCCTCCCATCATTGTTGTGGCCTCCTCTGAACCTACTCCAACAGGTCCATGTCTTTCCTGTGCTGAGGACTGCAGAGCTAAACCCAGCACAGAAGATGGAGTCTCAGCAGAGCAGAGGGGCAGAATCACCTCTTCGTCTTGATGTATTTCTTTTTTTTCCTCTACCCCCCTAGCTGTATTCTCAATAGCATTGAAGTGTCTTCTCTGTCTGGTTTAACTTCTCGCAGAGACTGAAGAATTGTATGAGTGCTTGAGATTGTAGGGTGCTGCTTATTCACAACCTATAGCAATGGAAAGAAGTTATTTTAGTAATCTGTAGGAATTCAGAGTAGGTAGGAATCGACATCATTTGTATGTAGGTTTTGCAGAGCTGATAAATTCTGTCCACCTTTCCAAAGAAGGGAGAGACATGTAAATTCCAAACCCTTATAATTATGCAGATTACACCTCAACCAAACACTGCTGCAATGTTGCCTTCCTGAAACCGTAGACAGCTCCAGAATACTCAAGTCCTTTTTGTCAAACAGCGGCAACCTGAGTTAAGCAGAACTGCTGGCGAATTTCAGCTGGCAGCACTGGGTCCAGTATGAGTTGTGTTTTGCACTTGGAGCTGGCATTGCAGGTCTTTATTGGGAGAAGCAGAGCAGGATGCTTTGGTTGTACAGAAAGGAGAGCTTGAGCAGTCTTTTGTAGAGGAATGTCATATACATTTGAACCAAGGCGATGAGACAGAATTCTGCACCATTAGTGATCATCATCACGCATCTGCACTTGTCTAGTAGAGCTAAGGTGTTCTCAGAAGTGTGTTCACTGACTTCTCTTCTTGGTGAAGAATAGACGGCTTTCACTTGAGTGCTGGGGTGAAAGGTGTATTCCTAGAGAGTTACCGAATATGTGACCTTCCTCAGGACTGAGGCCCAGTTCCAGTGCAACACTACTACATTTACAGGGCATCATAAAACAAACTGTGGATTTGTATATTTAGAGTAAGAACAAGTCTAGTCCCTGACTAAGTTCTCCTATCTGCACTAGTGATTGTAATGATAAGAATAAATCTCGAGCAATTAAATGAAGAGGGATACTTAATCCCTTAAAAAACCCGTTGCTTATCCAGGAATTCTCATATGCTCATTTTACATATGAGCAGGATTTGTTACAGAATCTTTTAGGTTGGAAAAGAACTCTAATATCATCAGCTCCAACCATTAATGTTTATATTACAGCAAAAAACTGTTAGGACATTTTCAGCTGCTCTCAAAATCAGATCATTATGGAAAAATCTTCTATTTTTATTAATACTACTTTTCTACACTTCTAGCACAGTAGTTCTTTGCTGCAGTGACGGAGATTGTTTAGATGGTTTCTGGGGCAGGACACTGTTATGATTTACAGATTGAATGTGAGGTGCAAAGCCATGGTTCTGCATGAATGAGCTCTGTAGCACCTGTTCTAGAAGCAGAAATTCCTAACTTCATTTGTCTCACTGCCCATGACTAGATACTTGAAAACCAAAACACACTTCACTTCTTTCTAGAACTTCTACATTATTGGGTATGTCACTAATGTGTAATTATCTGCACCTACATACACGCTCACCTACATTCTCCACATTCTTTCCAGCATTTATTTGGATTTTTCTAAACAAAGCAAAAACTAAAGAACTTGTGTGACCTCTAGGTTTCATCACTTTGTGATGAATAAGAACAAAAGCAAACCCTTCTTTATCCACAGAATTATGTGGTTTCTGAAAAACTGCAGGCTCTAAGTGCTTGTAATTTGGTACAGATTGTGTGATCTTGGTCATGATATGAGCTTGAACTCATGATGTGAGATGAACATTCATCATAGTGGTCAAGGTTATGTTCTCTCTAGTGTAAGATACATTTGTTTTTACTTCTTTTTGATTCTCACACGACTTTGCTTTTCTTTTAGATAAAATGCCACAGTGCGGAGCAATAAGTGAAATGAGGTGCCTCTACAAAACCCGAGGTGTAACCAAAACAAGGATTTTACCAGAGGTAGGGATTTTCTGTTTTATTGCCCTGGTTTGGAAGACATTTTGTCACGAATTGTTTGAAACTTTGGGGAGTACTGGCAGAAGGCATTCTCTGACCTCAGTTTGGGAGCTCAGACCATGTGTTTCATGGCTTTGTTTTTGGAGAGAACAATTTCAGTCTCTGATTTCCAGACTATTCACTGATGTGCATTAGGAATAGCCAACCTATGATATGGATGCCAGGATGGCACAGAGACAGATTTTTTGGGGTGCTGCAAAGGAGGAGCGGTTCAGGAGCAGAAATGTAGGCTCTTGCAAGAAATGAAGAAGGGCCTGAGAGGCTCTTCCTGACTTGCTCAGTTCCGAAGCGGTGAAGTGGTTCAATAGCAGCGATACATCACCACTAAGATGACTTGCAGCACTTTTGTCTCCCTTGGCTGAAGAAATCCTGTTAGCTTTTTTTCTCTTGCGGTTACGCTGTAATTTAGGAAAGGAAGGGGTGAAGAGAAAATTAATTACAGTACACCCCTGAGAGGAAGAAAACTCTAGTCTGTAGAGCATGCTAAGTCTGTGGTTCAAGATCAGTCTTATGATCTCCACAATGACAAAACTGGCATCCAGAAGTTATTTTTGAAGTGTAGACAGACTACTATTTTATCTGTAAGAGGATGTTATTGCTGATTGTTGTCTGTGATATGTTCAGGTTCTTTTGAAATTACCTGATTAAACTAAAGTGTTCTGTAAACATGAAGCATCATCTCTAAAAGTTGAAGTTGTTTCTACTTTACTTTCTGAACCCTCTTTCTTTGTGCTGCTGGATCTTACCTGAAATGGAGTTTTTTGGTTTTTTGTTTTTTGTTTTTTTGTTTTTTTTTACTAGAAGGAAAAGATTTTTATTTTTTTTAGACTCTCTGAAGATGCTGCTCTCCATGGTTCTGACACACATTAAGGTTTTGGATGGTGTGTTGTGTACACCATTAAATTACAGGAAAACCATTAGAAACCAAAGGAAGAGGGGAACCTGAGGAAGTAAATAGTTTTTTAGATGAAAACACTGCCGCATCCTGCTGAACTGGGTTGCACATAGAGTACATACTACTATCTGTTTAGAGTACATACTACTATCTGTTTAGATTAAAAGGCTGAAGTTGATTACTGTTTCCTGCTTGTTCTTTGCAAACATTGCTGCTACATTGTCTATAAGGTGCACAATTCAAAAAGATCACTATTCAAAATGTATGTGTTCAAAGCTTGTTTTCTGAGTAAAGTCTTTCAGTGACTCTGTATTCATGCTTAGTTTACTGAAGAAGAAAATGGAAGGTGAAAAAAGTAGTTGTTACTGTAGTGTAATGGAAAATATATTTGTGTTAGCTCTATCTTCTAAATATCATTTATAATGTGTGTAGATATGGTTTCAAATGTAATAATGCATTCAACCTAACTTAGTCAACTCATTAAATTTTATATTAGATACTTTATTGCTTTCTTTAGATGAACCTTGACTGATAACAGCCTCTCACAGAGGAGACTGACAGGCTGGAATTGGGTGGTTGAAAGAAGTTGGTTAGCAAGCC
This sequence comes from Semnornis frantzii, assembly GCA_013399775.1. NCBI lineage: Eukaryota > Metazoa > Chordata > Aves > Piciformes > Ramphastidae > Semnornis > Semnornis frantzii. The sequence goes on along the minus strand of VWYK01043359.1, from coordinate 8,211 downwards.
CATGAGCCTTTCTTTGAAGCAACATTTTATTTGATTGTTTTCTAAGTGCTAATGAGATGTTTGTTTCTCTGTTTCTGCCCTGTAAGATCTAACTGCAGCACAGGCTACTTTTTCTCAGACTAAGGCTGCTGTAAGTACTAGGTTCTTAATTTTTATTTTCTTCTCTTTTTCTTACTCCTTTACGTATCATTTACTTGCTATGAAAGCTTTAACCAGCATATTATTTGCTCAGTGATTGCCTGTTAAATGAGTTGAAATAGGGCAGGCAATTAGGTACATGCATGTTGAAAATTGTTTATCTCTGCTAAGTTTTCTACAGACAGCAGAAGACATTTTAACCACAGGGAGCTTAGCCTCGAGTATAGTAACACCTTTTATGTCTCACCTTTCTGTTTAAGAAAGTGATGACTTCTGTTTTGTCTGAAAACTTCAAAATATATTGTTCCCCTGCTTACCCAAACCAGTCTAAATCTGAGACACCAGTGTACTTCATAATTTTCCATTTTTTTGAACATTGGAATTGTTGTCTTTCTGTGGGAACTCAAGTGCTTGACATAACACTAATTTCTAAACCCCAGCTTCAGTGAAGCGAAAAAGCTTGTTTTTTGGTTCAGCTCTTTCCCATCGCCTCGTCCCTCTCTTTTTTAATAACTGCCCATCAGCATGGGGTTTTACATGTACAGGCTCTTATCATGTTCCATTTTGACAAGAGCTTTATAGAGTTTATTCCAAGTGGAATTAATATTTCATTCAGACCAAACTTTAAGACTCTGAAGGCATGTTATTATTAATTTTTTTCACAACAACCTACTTAAGGAAACAAAATTGTGAGGCAAAACCTAGTTTATATAGTCTTTTTAAACAGAACTTAATAATCTGACATAGTTTCTGACCATAAGGCTCTACAATTTTGCAGCATCAGCCTTGTGAAGTTGCTTTGACCTGCAATTTTGTTCTTTATGCAAGCGAAGCAAAATTTGTCATGTTAGGAGAGAAAATCTGTGGCTTCAGAATGGAAAACAATCCTCTAATTTGCATCATCTTCAAATTCTAGCTACGTCATATAGAGAACAAATTGGAAATAACTCCCACCAGCACGGCTGTGTTTGATTCTGTCATGGATGCCAAGAAACTCTCTACTAATGCTATCAGGAAAATCAGCAGAAAGGGTATGTGTTACTGAAGTACATAGCAAAACCATTGTGTCCTGGGAAAACTTAATTTCTCTTCACTGCCCCTAAGTAGTCTCTTGCTAGTGATCTTTATTCGCTAAACTCAAATTGCCCAGAAGAAACTGATGTTTTCATTCCTTAGCTTAGGAAGAAAGTGTGCTGCGTTAGTCACTAGAGTGACAGAACTGTCCCCAGGATGTCATCAGACAGCGCTCAGCCCATTCCAGAACCATGTTTTTGTAGGGTTTTCAGATAACAGTTGCATATTCCTGTGCTTACGCTGGAGTAACTGTTTATCCTTTTTGTCAAGTGCTGCACCCTAGCAGAATGCTAAATCTGATGCTTCCTTTATTTCATTTAAGGAAAACATTTTCTTATAAGAAATTAAATCTAATTTTTAATACTATTTAGAGCATTCCATTAGTGTGCCACTGGGGAAGATGATTGACCTCTAGTGGAAGTGCAGTCAACTTTCACAGATTTAATTACTTATAATAATGTTTAAGCATTATTATCTTTCTAAATATGATTATTGTTTTAAGCATTTACTGCCTTGCTCCTAGTTGTTGAAATCAGCTTGTTGAAAATGAGAAGGGAGTGCTTTAAATGTTATTTTGGAGTGCTACTTGAACCTGAAAGAATTGTGTACTTAATTGTTTAACCCCAAGAGCTTCAACTTTCTGGAGAGGTAGGTACATAGAGACTTCTTTGATTTCTACTTCAGCTTCCCGGTCCTCCAGCCAAAATAAATCAAGCAAGGAGAAATCCTCACGCAGCCCTCTTCAAGCCACCACTCTTGAAAGCAACGTGAAAAAAAGCAGCCATGCAGAATTTCGTGAGCCATTGGTTTTGTCCAGGTTAGTGCTGGGACAGCTGACTACTCAGGAAAAATATGCTAAGATCAGAATTGAGCTAGTACCGATTTTTTTGACAACTCAAAAATTGATTTGCTTTCTCACTTCACTCACCTGCACATGGTCTTGGGTCTTCCATTAAAAAAAAAAAAAAAAAAAAGAAATTACAAATTTATGTTTTATTCAGGAGTTTACAGCCATATGTGTTGAAATGGGGCCAGATCAAGGTGATATGGCCACGACCTCCATGGCCTGATAAATTTGGTAGGTATTTAGCTTCAGTAATGCAGATCAAAAAGAGTATTCCTTCGTGCTTTTCCAGCCCTGCTTTATTGGTTCGTCAGTATGTGTTCTCAAATGTATTACCATAAGACAGTGTAGAGCAAGAACATCAGTACTAAAGCTGCATTCAGTCTTTGTATGTGAGAAACCCAAGTAAGAAGAGGTATCTCAAGCAGAAAGAATGGCACAGAATATTGCAGGCCACAGAATGTGGTGGGGCATGAGGATGCAAAAAGCCTCATTTTCCTATCCAATACTAAGTACTGTAACAAATGTAGGATGCCTCAAAAGCTTTCAAGTAGAAAAGAGAACCTGCAGCAGAAATAAAATGGTTAAAACCTGCTGTAATACCAGACTTTTCCTGTAACTTACTCATTTCCTTGTGCTTTATGAGCAACTTGTGTTCTCTGCATAAACTTTATTCCTGACGAGTAACTTGGTTGGGTTTGCAACAGATTTTTATAGGATTCTGACACATGCTTTAGATTTTTCTTTTCTAAATGCTCTCTCCCAGTGAGATCAAATTGTTGAGTGATTGTGTGACGGTTTGGGAGTTCCCTCCCCCCCCACACTTTAAAATGACCCAGACTAGATTCTCAGCCGGAGCTGGAAGTTAAGAGATGAAGCTATATTTACAGCTCAGCACAATATACAAGCAAATATATACAGTATATACAGGAATATTTACAGAAATATACAAGTTTAAGGTAATACAGACACACAACACCCCTCCCAGAAATCAGAGACCCCAGGAGGGGCTCCCAACCACCCTTCCACCTTCTCCCCACCCCTANAGTACAATTTTCCCTATAAAAAAAAAAAAAAAAAAATTCCAATTAGCTCAAACCAGCACAGACTGGAGTACTGTTGGGACAGTGTTATTTTCTTTTAGTTCCACTACATCTGTATTAATAATTATTATCCTAACATCAAAGTTTTGGCCTTCTTTTCCACTTCTTGTCAGCTGTGCAATTCTTCCCCCTTCCTTTGTAGCACAGGACACCGATTAGTATCAGTTGTGTAGTCTTGGGTAAATTTATTAATTGAACAACTCTCCTGTCTACTCTGCTTGGAATAACTTGCATACATGAGGTATTTGTTTTAAAAACATGTAGTAAATTTCACAGATTTCAGAGAAAAGATGATGAGAGCTATTAGACTCAAGCCATTATGCCCAATTCAAAAGAACTGTTTTCATGCAGTAAGAAGACTGTGTGGCTTTGGAGGATTAATTTGGGGATTACTGTCAGAGCTGTTACTCAATTAACACATTACTCCTTTTCTGTCAACAGCTTGTAGTCAATGCTTAAACTGTGAACAAGAAAACAACCAGAATAGTGGGTAGAACAATCTCAATGTGTTTATTCATAGACACTTTTGATGTTGTGTGAACTAAAACTGCTCAACTTCTGTGTTGGTAGTGATTGCTACTCTATGCAACAAAAGTGTGTTACTAGAGAGGTGGACAGTTTCACAATTCTGTGTTACAACCTGGCTTAGATGATGTTCCTTAAACACACTTGGTGAAGAATCAAACCAGGTAGCTTAGGTGTGAAGTTCATCCCCTCAACAGTAAAAGTATTAAATATATTTTTACCTTAACAGCATATGTGCTGTGAGTCTGTGATATGAAGGAATTCTTAGTGTTCTGAATTTCTAAACTCTCAATAGGCTTTATGTTTGTTGCAATACAGTTGGTCCACTCTGAAGATCTTGTCAGGGGCTCAGCTTTTTGATTCTCAAAAGACAGGACAGGTGTTTTTAGTGCAATTGGTTTGTTTTCTTGGGTAATAAATTTGCTGTTGAGGAACTGGGCATGTGTGCATTGCTTTGGTTTAGAGAACATACGTAAACTATGCTTAAGTTTTAGGCCTGGCTTTTTATTTAAAGCTTTTTTTTTAAACTGAGCTGCTTACTGATTTTTCTGCTTGTTGCAATTCCAGCTCTTCAGCTTTATTATAGTCCTATTGAGACAGAAAGTGCAGAAAATGAAATTCTGAACAGAAATCCCTTTCAGTTATTTCAGACTTGCACTGTTAAATGTGTGGTGATCAAACTTCAAAAGAACTTGCCTTTTAAGTGGAAACAAGGTATAGAAAGTTGCTCATTTAGTTAGTTGCTGGGTTGGAAAGTCCTACAATTGTGTTTCTGATGGTGACGTCTTTTACTTTCTGTTACATCAGGGATCCATACAGCGCTCTGTCTTATCATGGTTCTAACCAACTTGAGGCCAAGCAACTGCTGTCCAGTTTGGACTTGAGCGAAGCAGAAGAGAAGGCTGAAGTAACAGGCTGTATGATACATGACCAAGATGAGCGGGATCTATGTGTCAGAGACTTTGAAAGCCCAAGTTCTTCTGCTGCAGTTGAGACTGTCGTTAGGTATTTGAACGACCAACTGGCAACCAATGCCTTGCAGAAGAGTGAGACATTCCGTAAGGTTGTGATACCCTCAAGATTGGAAGAGGAAAAAACCGCTGGCTCCAGAAGAGATGAGGGTGGCACTAAAGCTCTTCAGAATAACATGTCTGAGGACACTGACCTGAAAGTGTCTTCCCCTTCTGCCAGGACTACTAATACTCACAGGCTGGAACTCTTGAAAAGGCAGCAGCATGATGTCAAGCTGGAGAAGCTGAAGGAGCGTATTCGAAAGCAATGGGAGAATTCTGAAGACCTAGGTGGCAGAGGGCAGCATTCAGGATATGCTGAACTACCTGTCGTGATCACAAATGTGGAAAGTGTTGTGACACCCAAAGTCAGGAAGGTGGCAGCTGCACCTGCTGCTCCAGCATACAGAGGTACAGAGTTCCTCTCTGTCGGTTATACACAACAAAGGAGCTGTATTCAACTCATTGAGCAACATGTCAAAGTGTGGGCATGTCATAGCTGTGACCGGGCAATAGAGGAGTGCATAGCATGGTTTGATCACAAATATGGCCAAGAAAGAAAAGATTCCTGCCAATTTACAGAAATGTGAATTCCTGTAAAGTTCTTCATGTCTCCTCTTACAAATTCCTGTACAAAATAAGCTCACTGTACTAGTGTTGGGGTTAGTTTCAGTTTTTATGGTCCCAGAGTTTAGTAACATTGTATTGACTGAGAAAGCCTTTCACTTTTGTAATGATTTTTCTTCACCCACTCTTGTTTTTCAACTGTGAGCGAGCAGCAGTCTGATATATTCCTTTCTTCTAACTTAACACTAGAAAGTCAAGTAGTTCCTTTCTTACTTCGCAATTTTCCACCCTTTCCACCCCGAAAAAGCTTTGTGTACATTTCATGCAGTTATTTTAAACTCTTTGATTGTTTGCTTTCAGGTTTCAATCCTGCCGAAACAAAGATTCGTGCTCCAGACGGAAAAATCTGCTGTGGGGAAGGATTTCACATTAGTCGTGATCTTTATAGAGATATAGCTCTCCAGTTANGTTAACAGGTGAGACACAAACTGAGCAGATAAAGCCACACAACATTCTCTAAGAGGCAGAGAAATTTGTTTTGCGGAAGTCTACAAAGGGAAACAAAAAAATTGAAGTAAGGAATGTTAAATGTACTGGACTCCACAAGGAGTAACTTTCTGAAGACTAAAGTGAATTTGAAAAAAATCTTTCTTTCCATTTCTCATAATACTTTGAAAATAGAAATCCAACACTGAGAAGAAGCAAATGATGGCTTTTCTTTGAAACAGAGAAAATTGTTAGAACAATTTCTGGTTAATTTTGTAACTTCATTATAGATGTTTGCATGAATGAATACAATTTCCTACATAAAAGAACAAAACCAAACCACATTGGTTTTGATGAAATGGATATAATCTTAGAGGAGTCATTTAGATAATTTTTTGGGTCATTTTAACCCAGTTACATGCCCCGTATGTGTTGTGTTGAAGTGTTCTTCCTTCAATGTAGTGTTAAGAATCTGTCAGCCACTGTGAATCTGAAGCCACTGTGGTCAGTGGTTTATTTGGAATGTGTAGATTGGTAAAGGGGAGATGGGGGCCATCTGCTATGAGAAGGCTGTGGAAATGCCTGCTGCAGTAAAAGAGTTATGCCTATGGCTATGTGTGGTGATAAGATCAATCTAGTATTAAGTTGTTTTAATATCTCTGAACTTGTAGAATTTTATTGCTTTATATCAGAATTATCCAAGTCTTGAATGTCTTAGAGAAATTCTTCCCTTAGACACATGGGCTTTTTTAGAGCTCTTCCCTATATTTCCCTGAGGAGAGGGAGAATAGGTAGACCAGAAGAATGCTTAAGAAACCTTTTAAATAATCAAGATTTTATTTCTTCTACAATTCTTTTACCTTCAGTATTACAGAGCTTGGAGAAACCATGAAACTTTGCAGTGGTAGAGTAACAGAGCATTAACTTTGAGCTTTTCTCCACATTAAGGTGTAGGAGGGAATGTTGAATGTTAAAAGCTTAGAAAACCATTACTCATTCCTCTTTGCTTAATGGTCTTTAGAAAAACATTAAATACCATTGTTGCAAAATGACAAGGCAGGAAAAAGGTTGGTTTAGGTGATGAACTCATTCATGAATGCAATATTCTGGTACTTAAAAATATCAGCAAAGATGGTGAAAAAATGCTGTGTATTTGATTGACAGACTGATAAGTGACCAAACCAGGAATACATGCTTTTATGTTTTTAAATATACTGTTCTGAGACTTAGTTTTTATTAATTTTTCAGTCTGAAAAGCTGCAGTACCATTGGTAACCCTTTCTTCAGGGTGATCTGGGGGAGAATGACCAAGTGTGCTTTGTGATTTGCTAGGCTTGTTGGAGTGGAGCCCTGTAAGGCTGAATTGCTTTTGACCAAGCTGAGCTGGGGAACAGGGAAGAGATCAGATGAGTAAAAAGGAAGGGAATGGAAAATAAACTCCCTCCCTACGTATGCAGCTTGTTTATATATTGTATAACTTTACTCATTGACCAAAATATTTAAGACCGAAAGAAAATGCAATGAGAGGTGCTACTTCTCAGTAAAATTGTTTTGCAAATACTCTGTTCAACATCAGACCATGAAAGTAATGCCCAATTTCTAAACACTTTTAATCTACACTAGCATTTGTATTTTATTTTTGACAAGCATCATGTATACAATTCATAAGCTCTTTACAGAAATTCAGGTTCTTGAAAAGATTCATTGAGGAGGCCCAGTTAAAAAGGTGTGTGGATCATGTGTTCAGTGGACTTGTCTTCTAAATGAGGGTGCTCTCTGTCTGTGTTCACCCATCCTCCTGTCCTAGTGCCCCTCATAGAACAGCTGTTGTGGAACGTGTCTCCCTTCTGACCTGAAAAGATTTATTGAATAGCTGATTCCAAGTAATCAAATGCTGATGCTGCACATAATAGACACTGTAAGTTTATTTTTAGGCTATTGGATTATCTATCCATGTGCTTAATTCTGTATTAAGGTTGCAGCACTTGGAGATTTGGATGCATATCATCAGCTGTAGCAAAACTCTTCTGTGCTCTCCAGTGCTAAAATAAGCTATAAGATCCTTAATATCTACAGGATATCTTTATATGTAGGCACAGACCATACAAGATGCCTTTATTTTGGTTTAGCACTTAGTATAAGGGATATTTATTTTGTGGACCCAAAGCCCCAGTCTTTTTGTTGT
>VWYK01043357.1:0-19309 GCA_013399775.1 Semnornis frantzii | reverse complement strand
AGGCCTTGAGTGACCTGTGCTAGTGGGAGGTGTCCCTGCCTATGGCAGGGTGTTGGATGATCCTTGAGGTCCCTTCCAACATTACCATTCTATGATTCTATGATTTTTCAATAACACTCACAAGTGGGACCTTGAATTGCCTGGCAATCTGCAGAGAAGTTGTGTTTAATACTGCAATGAATTTATAATGCTTCCTGAACTTATTTGCACTCATTAATCTAAAATTCAGTTTTAGATATTTTAAAAGAATCTTATTAATTAGCCTAGACAAATGCCAAAGGACTGCTGCAGAAGCAAGGCCAGCATTCTAAAATGCTAAACTCCATCAGGACTTCAATATGCCTTTTTTTTTTTTGGTAATGTACATTTCTGAACTACTTTTATAAGGTTAAGAGTCAATTTCAACTCTTGGGACTGGGTTATGGTCCAGGAAATATAAATATGGAAATATCCTTAATTTATTTGGGTAGATATTGCTTTTTTTTTAATCTTAAAACTCAACCTGCAGTCATAGCACACCTATTTCTCTTTCCTCAGCACCCAAAAAACCAGCTCTGTTCCACCCTTCCTGTACTGCACCTCACTTCTACTTGGGGGTAGGATTTGAGATGCCTTTTCCATGATGAGGCCCGGAGCTCCTGAGCCATTTCTGCACTGATGTCATTTAGTCAGCTGGGCTTTTGTAACTCTGCTTAGTTGACTGCTGAGCCATTGGCCAAGTGAATAGTTACTGCTTTGTAGATGTGGGCATGGTAGTGTTGTGTTGATGTTTGGACATGATGATCTTGGAGGTCTTCTCCACCCTTAATGATTCTGTAATCTCAGATCAGGAACTTCAAGGACTCAAGAGTGACCTGTTACTGAGAGTTGATAGCTGGAAATGTGTGTTATTTCCTGACCAGGTGGCCTGGGGGTTGCTTTAAAGCACTCTCATTACAACATGCAGTCTGCCCATGACTAGAAGGACTCTGCAACTCAGAAGGGCAGGCAGGGGTACCAGGGAATCCTTGAAACCCAGAGATTGCCAGCCTGGATCTGCCTGTGGCTGTGGGGTCTTGCTGGCCTCACCCCTGCCTGTTTCTCCAGAAGATGTTCTCCTGCACCCCCTGTTTTGGCAGCTCCCTACTCACAGTCTGGGGTCCTGGCACTTCTCAAAGGTTCTCCTTGCAGTGCCTTTCAGGGATGTTGAAAGTGCAACAAAATAGATGTCCCAGGTTCTGCTGGCTCATAGTGCTGCCCTGGCACAGGCTCTATTTATACTGTGTGCAGATCTGGAGCCCCCAGCACAGGAAGGACATGGAATCGTTGGAGAGGGTCCAGAGGAGGCCACAAAGATGCTGAGAGGGCTGCAGCAGCTCTGCTGTGAGGACAGGCTGAGAGAGTTGGGGCTCTGCAGCCTGGAGAAGAGAAGGCTTCCAGGAAACCTTAGAGTAGCCNAAGGCCAGGTTGGATGAGGCCTTGAGTGACCTGTGCTAGTGGGAGATGTCCCTGCCTATGGCAGGGGGTTGGAACTGGCTGATCCTTGAGGTCCCTTCCAACCTTACCATTCTATGATTCTATGATTCACCACTAAACCCACAACCATAACGTTTTGCCCACAGGATACTTGTTGGCAGCCCTGTTGGGCTTGAAAAGCTCCAGTCCATATGTCAGCTGTGAAAGAGTTTGTGCATGTGGCCAGATACTTTTTCCTTGCCATGTCTGAAGCTGGGTGGTTCTTCTACCCTTTTTCATTGTAAAAACAGAGGAGAATTTGGAATTGGAAGTGAGGCTGGAGAGAGCTTTTGTCTACGTCTTGTATTGAGCCTGACTTGCTGGGCAAGCAGTGGCTACCTCTCCTCAAGAAATACTTCAGGACACAATTAATCCCCTGCCTGCAGAGGGTTTTGGTGCCTCTTAGCCAGATGTGAGTGACCTGCTGGAGCACATGTTTTTCAAATCTGAGCAAAAATCCAACACTTGAAGAGCAGCTTGTGTAGAACTCAGTAACACTAAGACAGACCTGTAAGCCCTTAACTAGAAATGACTATTGCAGAGCCAGAATGAGGTGGAGGAGCAGAGCCACAGCACTGCCAGGCTTGAACTTCTGCTCAAGTGCTACACAGAAGTCCCAATTCTTCCAGCTTCCAAAAGCCTGGCTTTTCACTCAGGCTGTGCATAATGTGTTGGTTGTTTCCACCTCCTGGACTTTTTATAAGGAAAGAAAAGTTACTCAGGTTCAGAAATGCTTTTCTTGCAGCATGAATCCTTCTAACCCATCAACTTCCTCCAAACCTGATAGCAAAGTGAGAATGTTGATGATTTCTGAGTCCTGGGTCTGCTTGGTAACCCCTCCCCAAGCAGACCTGAGGCTGTTGTCTTCATGGTCACCAATGATGCCAGCAGTGGGCAGCTGGCTGCCCAGCACAGCTCTGGCAGGACGTGGCTCATGCCTTCACTTTCCCTGCAGAGGCAGCTGAGGACACGGAGGGGAGCTGAGGTTACTGCAGGAGAGGAGGGAGGGCTGGGTGTGGAGCTGGGGAATTGCACTTGAGCTGCAAGCAATCAGTCTTCATTAGCCCTCCTGCAAAGACTTAGAGTCATTCTTCTCTATCTTTCCAGAGACCATTTTAATCATCTGGGACAGGGCAGTTCAGGGGCTTTGTCCTGATTGTGCCTCCAGAGGCTGCTCCCATGGTTGGATAATCCACTGTGCAGTGTAGGGACACCAGGAACTTGCCAGGGATCATTAGGAGAATGCATCAGCTGTAGCTGCTGTCCTCACTGGACCACTGAATACTGACATGCTTTAGAACCAGTCTCAAAAGGAAAAAAGAAATTTCTTAGAGGATTCAAAGTTTAGTGTTAGGGGATAATAGCTCCTCTGTCTTGAAGCTCTTTCTGTCCCTGCTACAAGTTACATGGATTTAAAATAAAAGGAGAAACAAAAATCCTGAACATTTTAGGGTAGAGGGAGATTCTTTTTTCCCTTCCACCCAGTAACAAAGCCTGAAGCAACCCAACCATGTCAGTGAGATATTTTGGATCAGTGTTGCAGGAGAGCTGTCTTAGACCATTTGCTCTGGTAAAATGAAGCTGGTGAAGGGTCGGGAGAACAGGTCTGGTGAGGAGTAGCTGAAGGAGCTGGAGTTGTCTAGTCTGGAGAAAAGGAGGCTGAGGGAAGACCTCATTGCTCTCTGTAACTCCCTGCAAGGAGGTTGGGGCAAAGTGGGGGTTGATCTTTTCTCCCCAATAACAAGTGATAGGACAAGAGAAAATGGCCTCATATTGCACCAGGGAAGGTTTAGGTTGGAGATGAGGAAAAAATTCGTTGCACAAGAGTGGTGAGGGATTGTAATAGGCTGTGCAGGGAGGTGGTGGAGTCACCATCCCCAGAGGTGTTTAAGAAAAAAAAGGTGTAGACATGGCACTTTGGGACGTGGTTCAGTGGGCATGGTGGTGTTGGGTTAACAGTTGAACTTGGTGGTCTTTAAGTTCTTTTCCCATCCAAGACATTCTATGATTCTCTTTGGGCACCCTGAGAAATGCTCCAGAAATGCTGTAGAATGGTTCAGTGGGAACTCTCTGCTAGAAGCTACTCAAGTTTCTGTTGGTGGGTTGCTTTTTTCTTTGGTTTTGTCAAAACTGGGCTTTCTTAGAGGGGTAATTGGATCCTTCCAAACTGAAGTGATCCCACTGAAGCAGTGTGTTGTTAGCATATTCTCAATCACCTTCAGATTTCATCAGATTTCTGCAAGATGCTCCTGTCAAGCCTGACAGACTTTTCACTCTCGTTTGAAACTAATTAGAGGCTCTGACTTCCCTCGATTTTTGTAGAAGGCTATGGCTGGAGAAAATTCAATTACTGCTACAGCCCTGGCCCTGCAGAAACATGCTCTCCTCAGACCCCATCTGGAGTAGTGTGTATAGTTCTGGAGCCCCCAGCACAGGAAGGACATGGAACTGCTGGAGCGAGTCCAGAAGAGGCCACGATGATGCTCAGAGGGCTACAGCAGCTCTGCTGTGAGGACAGGCTGAGAGAGTTGGGACTCTGCAGCCTGGAGAAGAGAAGGTTTCCAGGACATCTTAGAGTAACCTTCCAGTATCTGAAGGGGCCTCCAGGAGGGCTTGGGGAGGGACTATTGACAAGGTCTTGTAAGGCCAGGACAAGGGGCAATGGGTTTGAAGTGGCAGAGGGGAGATTGAAAGTGGATGTTAGGAGGAAGTTGTTTGCAGTGAGGGTGGTGAGACACTGGCACAGGTGGCTGAGGGAGGTTGTGGCTGCTCCCTCCCTGGAGGTGTTCAAGGCCAGGTTGGAGGAGGCCTTGAGTGACCTGTGCTAGTGGGAGGTGTCCCTGCCTATGGCAGGGGGTTGGAACTGGATGATCCTTGAGGTCCCTTCCAACCTTACCACTCTATGATTCTATGAAACATCTCTGGATCATATGCATCACCAAGATGTAAACTAGGTGTGTTTGCATAATGTTTATGTACAACATAGTGAGGCATTTGCCAGTTTGAAGCTCCAGCCAAGCACTTGCAGCGCTTCCTTGTGTGCAGATGAACTCATACTGATTCCAAGACAGTAGAACAGAATTAATATTCTGCTAATTATCTATTTCCAATTAAAATATTACTGTGCAATGAATAATAATAAAAGAGAGCCAAGACTTTCAAATGTTTGAGGTTGAGTGCCTTCAATTAATATTTATGAACCAAACCCAAATGTCCTGACTTCAGGAGAGTGCTGTGCTCTCAGCAGCATCTTCTGCAGGCAGCAAAAACATGGATGCAGCACAGCTTAACTTGGCTGTCTTCTGCATTTTAGTTAGGGGTAGGGCTTGCTACTTCAGGTGCAACAAGGCTGAAGCACTTGGGTCAGCTGTGAGGGAGTTTCATAAAAATGTGGAATCGTAGAATGGTTGAGTGGGAAGGGAACCTCAGAAGGTCATCTAGCCCAACCTCCTCTGCAGTCAGCAGGGACATCCTCCACTAGATCAGGTTCTCCAGAGCCCTGTCAAGCCTCACTGTGACTATCTCCAGGGATGGGGCCATAACCACCTTCCTGGGCAACCTGTTCCAGTGTTCTGCCACCAAGAATCTGTTCCTAACGTCCAATCTAAATCTTCTCTGCTCTGGCTTGAAGCCATTGCTCCTTGTCCTACCACTGCAGGCCTTTGTAAGCTGTCTCCAGCCTTCTTGTAGCCCACTTCAGTTACTAGAAGGCTACTGTTAGGTCTCCCCAGAGCCTTGCCTTCTCCAGGCCAAGTAAACCCAGCTCCCTCAGCTGGGTTTGTACCAGAGGTGCTCCAATCCCCTGATCATTTTAGTGGCCCTTCTCTTGACCCACTCCATCAGGCCCCGTATTGAGGGCTCCAAACCTATATGCAGTACTCCAGGTGAGGTCTCACCAGAGCAGAGTGAAGTGGCAGTGGATCTGGATGGTTTGGGTTGGATGGAACCTTCAAGATCATCTAGTTCCAAGCCCCTTGACATGGGCACAGACACCTTCCAATAGAGCAGATTGCCGAAAGGCTCATGCAGCCTGGTCTTAAACACTCAGAGGGATGTTATCTCACAACACTTGTAGGGATGTTCATAGAATCACAGAACCATAGAATGGTAAGGTTGGAAGGCACCTCAAGGATCATCAAGTTCCAACTCCCTGCCATAGGCAGGGACACCTCCCACTAGCACAGGTCACTCAAGGCCTCCTCCAACCTATCCTTGAACACCTCCAGGGAGGGAGCAGCCACAACCTCCCTGGGCAACCTGTGCCAGTGTCTCACCACCCTCACTGCAAACAACTTCCTCCTAACATCCACTTTCAATCTCCCCTCTGCCACTTCAAACCCATTGCCCCTTGTCCTGTCATTCCCAGACCTTGTCAATAGTCCCTCCCCAGCCTTCCTGTAGCCCCCTTCAGATCCTGCAAGGCTACTCTAAGGTCTCCTGGAAGCCTTCTCTTCTCCAGGCTGCAGAGCCCCAACTCTCTCAGCCTGTCCTCATAGCAGAGCTGCTGCAGCTCTCTGAGCATCTTCATGGCCTCCTCTGGACCCTCTCCAACAGTTCCATGTCCTTCCTGTGCTGGGGGCTCCAGAACTGCACACAGGACTCCAGATGGGGTCTGAGGAGAGCAGAGCAAAGGGTCAGAATCCCCTCCCTTGCCCTGCTGGCCACACTTCTTTTGATGCAGCCCAGGGCTCAGGACTTTTTTTTCCTTCCAGTCTTCACTGCAGATAAGTGATAAAATAAATCATATGGTAATAACTCAGCTGAAGATAAATTGTGTGTGTGGGGTTGCTGGTATGAGTGGTCAGTATAGAGCAGCTGGATTACCTGGGTTTTAGTCATTACTCCCTGACACTTCTTCCATCTTAGGGCTGTTGAAGAGCATCCTGCTTTGCACAGGAATTACACAGCAGAGGGAACCCAAGGGATATGTGGGCCAAGAGTCAGATGGAGGCCTGTGTCATCTGTTTCAGCAGGAGGTGTAAGTAACAGCCATCAGTAGGAACCAGGTGAAGACATGTCATGTCAGCTCCTTGTGCCTAATAGAGACTGCTATCCAGCTTTGCATATGGCATTTAAGCCACTCCATTCCCTAGGGATAATGCTGTGAAGCAGGTTTGTCCATAAACATGTTCAGTCCTCGTGGCAAAAAGAGATCTCTACCTCTCTGTGGTCTGGCCCTGTGCTTCAAGAAGCATTTTTGTTTTATTCCAGACAGCTGAGCAGTGACCTTTCCTGAAAACCAGTTCTCTTGGTTTCTCTTGGTTCAAACTTCTTCACTTCTTCCTTCCTTCCATTCCTTTCTCAGGTATGTCTGAAATAGTAATTTAAAAAAGGTGGAGAACAGCCTCCTGCACCCAGCCAGCTGTCAGGAGTCAGCACAAATCAGTGCTTGGCATCCAGGATGTGCCAGGGGAAGTTTTGGGAAAGCTGGGGAAGTTTAGCACTCCAGCAGTGGTGAAAATAACTTTTTCAGCTTCCCTCTGCTGCTTGGTGCCAATTTTCAGGAAGAGAGATTTCCCTGCTGATTGCAGGAACAGGTTTTGGGTTGACTGGAGGAGAATATTCTCTAAAAGTCTCCCAAAATATTGCCATGTTTCAAGCCTGAAAAACTGGATCTACTCCATTTAATTGCTTCCCAGGACTGGGCTTTCTTTCAGAGGTTCTCTCCTTCCTCATCTCTCTGTCCCTGCTCTTCCTCAGCCTTTCAGAGGTGGCTCTGGCTTACAGAAGCCACCTGGAACTCTCCTATATTATAGGAGCTTGCAATCCACTTAGTGAACTTCTCCTATTTACATTCTGCATGAACTCTGCTGGTTGCAGGTGGGCTTGGTGCACAGCACTACCTCCAGGTACCTGCAGTCAGCTGGTGGGAATGTATCTGGGAGGTGAGCAGCAGACAGCTGCTTAAATCAGACTGTCAGAGGTGAAATGGATAATGGAGCCTTAAAGCTTCCCAGGCTCCTGTTGTCTTGGAGTGTAGTCTGCACAGCATAATGATAGGAAGAGCAAAGCTTGCTCTGCAGGTAGTGCTGAAGCCTGGACCTTTCTGTTCAGGGATTGTGTAATTTTAAGTGGAAATAAACTCCAGCTTAGGTTGTGCAGTTGTGGTGGAAAACTGAAGACTGGTGAGGGGCTGGAGCACAGCCCTGAGAGGAGAGGCTGAGGGAGCTGGGGGTGTGCAGCCTGCACAAGAGGAGGCTCAGGGCAGACCTCATTGCTCTCTGCAGCTACCTGAAATAGGTTGTAGCCAGGTGGGGTTGGGCTCTTCTCCCAAGCACCCAGAGACAGAACAAGAGGACACAGCCTCAAGCTGTAGCAGGGCAGGTTCAGGCTGGATGTTAGGAAGAAGTTCTTCACAGAGAGAGAGATTGGCATTGGAATGGGCTGCCTGGGGAGGTGGTGCAGTCCCCATCCCTGGAGGTGTTTAAGAGGAGGCTGGATGAGACAGTGCCATGGGTTAGTTAATTAGAAGGTGTCAGGTGGTAGGTTGGACTCGATGACCTTAGAGGTCTTTTCCAACCTGCTTAATTCTGTAATTCTGTGATTTCAGTAGAACTTCCCTGCCAGGGGTGCAGATTGATTGCCCTTTTCTTCTGAGGAAAGGCTGAGAGACCTGGGGCTGCTTAGCCTGGAGATGTGCAGACTGAGAAGCATCTGAGAGCTTAATCTGGAACCACAGTGTGCTGCTGATATTCCTGCAGAAAGACTCTGCCTATACCCAAGCCTACAGAGCTGCTCTGATTTCTCTGTTCACCACTGACAGCAGCAGACCTGGTGTTTGTGTAACTGGTGAGGTTTATGCAGTTCATGTCCCTATGACTAACACAGACCTCAGCTAGAGAATGCTCTGAATTGTCCTACTTTCTTCTTCTCAGTGGAAAAGTTTATCTTTTAGGGGAAGAAGAAGAAAAGGAAAAGCTAATAAATCTCATATATTAATATTTGAGAGGAGGGGAATTGAAGAACTCTTGGTGTTTATTGGCTAGGGAATGTCTGGGCACCCATAGATAGCTCATGTTGTATTGACAGAGATAAGAAGAGCTGGAGCCTGTATAAGCATTGTAAATGCTGGCTTGGTTCTGAGTGTTCAGGCTTTCTGAAAACATAGTTTTGCTCCAGGTATTTCTTGAAATTAAAAACCTTCACAAAGCAAACCAACCCTGAAGCCATAAGCCCTCTTTTCTCTTCCCTAAAAGAAATGAAATATCAGGGAAGATTGAATATTTTCCATCGAAACTAACTAGTTTAGCTCAGTTTTTTTTTTCTCCAGGATATTAAATAGTTATCCTCTGTGTGCTGTCTCCTTGCACCTCATCATCAGGCTTCAGATATTCTTGGAGATAATATCCTGCTGGTGCAGGCTACCAGGATAACTGCACTGAGTAGTGAAAAACATCACTGAGGGCTAGTGGTGGATTGGGGCTGGTTTTGGATCTGGTTTTGGTGGGTTTGGGGCTGGGTTTGGTGGGTTTGGGGCTGGGTTTGGTTGGTTTGGGGCTAGTTTTGGTTGGTTTGGGGCTGGGTTTGGTGGGTTTGGGGCTAGTTTTGGATGGTTTGGGGCTGGGTTTGGTGGGTTTGGGGCTAGTTTTGGTTGGTTTGGGGCTGGGTTTGGTGGGTTTGGGGCTGGGTTTTCTGTCTCTGCAGTTCTTTGGTGGTTTATATTCAAATGCCTGGCCTTGAGCTTTGCCAGACTTATTGTCTGCTGTGTGCTCTCTTGGAGACTTTCTCTCAATGGTTTCCTTCTTCTGGGATCTGAGAAGATATTTGGAAGGGTGCAGGTGTCTTTTGAAACCTCTTTCACATTAGGGTTGTACTGGAAATGCTTTATAGCACCCAGACTAAAAGTGACAGTGCCTGGTTGGAAGGCAATGTTGTTGGGAAGCATAAGCAGACTCAGAATTTAGTAAACCTGCTGTGTTTTGAAGCCAGAAGCATCGAGCTATGCCACATTAGTGTTGTCTTACAAATCAGTCTTCTGCTTCGCCATCCACATGCAGGTAGAAGAAACTTTGGGTATTGAGCCCAAGGGATTCTCACCAAAAGGGAAAAAAAATGAAACCACTTCTGTTTTGAAGGATGTCCTCATCTGGCTGAAGAGGTGAAAGGTATGAAGAAGGAGGGCATGATTTCACCTCTGCCAGCAGAGGTCACAGCTCAGGAGGAAAGGAAGCTGAGCCTGAATTCACACCGAGATTGGTGGCGGAAGGCTGATGGCAGTTTTGCTAACTGGCAAATTCTGAACCTTCCTAGGAAAGGTCAAGATAGTTTAGCAGGAAAAAAAGAAAGCTACATCCAAATCCTGATGAGTTTCTTTTTTTTTTTTTTTTTCCTAGTTGGGAATAACTCTAAACTGCCTGAATAAGTTTCACTCAATGCAGTGCCAGTAACTTAGCAGAGTTACCCAAGGACAAGTCCATCCTTGGTGTGAGTGCTCATGGAGCTGCTTTGGCACCAGGGACTGCTTTCCTCTAGGCTCCCTGTAAGTTACTTTTCTGAACTCTTAACAAGCTCTTCTCTGAGACATCTGAATAAAACAATAAATTTCAACCAAAGATATTAATAAAGTAGATATTTCAGATACTTCCCTTGCAAATAATTCATTGCACTGAATTAGTTTTCTCTGATCAATTAGGAGGCTGCCAGGTACCAGCAAAGGGTAATATAGTAGCAGGAGCAGTTTTGTATATTTTTAGAGAGGATGAGAGACCAGAAACAATTTCTTGAAAATTGCTCCTCCAACCCACAGGGCTATGGCTGAAGCTTCCAGTGACACAAGGATTTTTGTTCACCAGTCTTCCCATTGGGAACCAGGACATATTGACTCGTGGCTACTCTAAGCCTGGTTGTGCTGTCTGGTGGAGGAGCACTGTGAGTATTTAGTCTTGAGACCAAAACAGAGTCACCTATCTGGAGGATCCTGAAGGCCTTTTCCAACCTGATGGATTCTGTGACAGACCCAAGATCTGCAGAGACACCTTGGAGTGCCTACAGTTTCCACCTCTAGAGCTGACACCTGCTTGAGCAGAATGGTGCAGCCTCCTTTTACTAGCAGGACACGCAGAGAGAACACCAAAGTGACCCAGAGCACCCACAGTGACTTGAACCATGTTGTTTGTGCAGTTCTTGATAGGTGCTGCTGCTTAGTCTTTAGTGGATGACTCCTGGGTCTAACCCAGTTTGTTCTCTTGAGCTCAGGTCTGTGGACAGCTGGCTGATAAATCAGCTACAAATGCTGTTTGAATTCTCACCTCTCTCTGGAATTGGAGTGTTTGATGTTGTATTCTCACCTGCACAGTACCAGTAGCAGCAATGCCTTGCCAGTCTGTATCACTGCTGGTGATGCTGTTAGGGATGGTCACCTTTTACTTGGTGGGTTTGGACTCCAAAAGCTATTCCCTGAAGGGGAAGGAGACAGCTCTGCCTGAGCAGCCAGCTGCAGGCTGGGTTTCTGCAGTGCCATCCACCTTCATCCACTGCTGCCAGACTGGTAATGCACTTAGGAATGCAGAAGGGAGCAGCAGCAGGAGCCTGCCTGCAGTGCTGGTAGCAGGACAATGGCTTCTGACTTACCCCAAGCTCCTGAAAGCTTCTGCAGCCAAATCCATAGCCAGGGTGGGTGGGTGTGGGGTGTTTTGTCACGTGAAGAGCCTTGCTCTTAAAACAGATCCTGTTTTAGTGCTGCCAGAACTTTCTCAGGCTCCTGTCTGTACCAATTTACTTTTACAAATTCATCCCATTTTTCACTGGTGCTTGGAGTATTAAACTGTACAGTATTTTGTGTCTACATTTTGAGATCCTGTGAAAAGCAGAAACACCCCCAAAACCCCCAACAGCCCAGTTCTGTTCAAAATGAGAATAATTGTCAGGGTTGCTGAAATTTCAGCTTTCAGTAACTCCAGCTCCAATTACAATAATTAGTGTGCAATTTGCTTAATGAAAATGTTCAACAGAAATGCTGCAAGAACACACCAAATGAAAATGGCTGTGCTTGAGGTTTCAGAAGGCTCTCATCAGAATGTCAAAGGACTTTCCAGTCCCACTATGTTTTAAACAAACATTTTATGTAGAGTTGCCAGACTTCTGGGCATTTTCCACCTGAAATATTAGGATTTGCTACAAACCTATGAAAATCTCTGTGGGTAAAATACACCTGAAGAAAACTTGCTCTTGATAACCCTGAACAAAGAGACTTGGGGGTGTTGATTGCTGAGGAGCTCTCCTGCCCTCATGGAGCCCAGGAGGCAGCTGTTTGCTGGGCTGTGTCCAGAGGAGTGCAGCCAGGAGGGCTAGAGAGGGGATTCTGCCCCTTGACTCTGCTCTTAATCCCTAAGAGATGTGGGTTCACCAATTATTCTTTTTATTTTCAAGCCATAAAGCAGAGAGCCATGGCTGCCTGATACTTGTGTTGCTGCCTGTGCATGCAAAAGAGTGCTGACCCAGGGAGGAAAGGTTTGGGCTCTGGAATCAATACTGAGCACTGAAGTAGCTCTTAGATGCTCAGCTCCTGCTGTGCTTGGTCTAATTTGCTGCTTGTTGAAATCCCTCTTTAAATGCTGCTGGAGGAGTCTGCTTTATCTCAGCAAGAAACCTAGGGAAGCTGGTAGTTGAAAATAATGGAGCATCAGGAAATAAATGTAGGGATGATGCATGCAGGAGAAGCTTCAGCCATGAAGCTTGCTTTGGAGGAGGGAGAGCCCACATCTCTGCTGAGTTTTTGCTGTTAGAAACAGCATCACCCAACCAGGATGGGGAATGATTTGGTGTAGTGGTTACACTTGAGTCTTATGGCTGTATCCCCTGCAAGACTTCATGAATTTGATCTAGCACACAGAGGTAAACATTCATGCTTGAGCTTTCAGGAGTGGCCCTTTGGGAGACAGTCCCCCTGCTTCTAAGCTCTCCTCACACACTGGGATTCACTTGTCTGGACCTTTGAGGAGGTGGTCCACAAAGCCAGCCTGGCTGAGCACTACACACCCTGATTGTAAATCATCCCTAGTCCTTCCCAAAACACCCCAGTAGTCAGTGTGCTGCTTTGGCAAACTGAGGCATGCAGCAAACAACATGTGAATGTTGAGCAGGAGTGCCAGAGGGTGAGAGACAGCCCCTAACCTTTGCAGAGGAGGATGTTTTGGTCAGTGATGCTTCTTACCCTGCCCTTTGGCAGCCTCCTTTTGAAACTCAGCTGGCATCAGCCAGTTAAACTGAGAGCACCAAAAGCTCCTGCTGCCTGCCTCCCTTCCTTGCCCTAGCAATAATTCCCTGTGAAAGTGATGCAAAGAAATAATGGAGCTGATAATGCTCATCTTGAATGCAACACTGCTAGCAAACCCCTGGTTTGTGAAGTCCTTTCATGCCATTGATAAGGTTCTTTGCCTTCCTGAAGGAGTTCTCAAGCAGCTGGGAATGAATTTAGCAACTCCTACCTTCCAGTTGAGGGCGAGAAACCAGATCTGCAAGTGCTTAAACAATAGGTGTTTTAAGAACTTGCTGTGCCTTGGTACAACTGCCTCCCCTCTCTTCTGAACTCCTCAGAGTGGTTAAAGATGCAAACTCAACTGCAAGTCACTGGTGTTGTCATTTGGGAGTGAATTCCCTTTGGTGTTTTTGAAAGTCCATAGCCATGTGTTAAGGCAGGAGAAACACTCCCAGGAGACTCATCCCAGTCACAGCAGCCAGATGTCAGGGCAGGTTATAAAAAAGGGATTTCCAGCAAAGCTTTTTTTTTGCTGCCCACAGGGTAGCCAATGCCTCAACCACCTTTATATTTCTCTGTGAAGAGAGGATTGGAGAGCTCTTCCCTGCTACAGACTGTGAAGTTGTTCTGGTTTTACTGAGACAGAATCCCAGGCGAACTATGGTCTGCAGGTCATTAGCAGTTTGGAGTCAGCTGGGGCAGCTAATCCAAGGTGAATATAGGATAAGGTTGTGGTTACAGGATGAAGTCATGGATAAGGTAGATAAAGGTCATTATAAAGAGTGAAGTTTGCCTCTTTGTCAGACTTCTCTTTCTCCTGCTCCCAGGGGTTGCCCCCCTGTTAATGGTGACCACCACACATTTGGCTTGGTCTAACTTCTATCAGGATTAGTGTGGCTGCTTCATTAAATCTGTTTTCATTTCAACCTGTGGCTCTTCTCTCCTTTTCCCAGACCCCCACCCTGGCTGGAGAGGAGTCACAGAGCGACAGGACAGCTGCTAGAGTTTAGGCCTGGATATAGGCTAACTGGAGACCGATGCCCTTGGGTACAGCATGGGCTGGGGAGGAACAGCAGAAGCTCTGCTGGAACACTTCTCTCTGACCCAGCCAGAAAGAGGCTCAGCAAGGGCTGCCTCTCTCTGCTTTGCATCTGCAAGTCTGTGGTTCTTCTACACAGGGAATTTTTGTCCTACACACTGGGAAAACAGTTGAAGGAATGGGTGGGTTATGTGGCTTGTAAGTACTTCTTAAATGCTCTTTACTGAGGCGTTCAGCACAACTCTTGTGCTCAGGTGCCTGGCAACTAGCAGTATTGTTCTAATGAAATGACTTCTGACTAGGAGAATTCAGCTGCTTTGTAGAGGGAAGAAATCTGAAGCAGCTCTGTGATCTGCTGGCATTTTAATACTGCTCCTCTTTTTCTGAAGTGATTAAATAGAATCTGAGAAAACATTTAATTTTAAAGTACATTCATTTGTCTTAAGGCTTTAGAGCAGCCTTATTACTGCACTGCCTTCAGCTGAACAAATGGAAAAATGTGTCCTAATCAGCCCAGACCAAGACAGTTTCAGATGTAGGTAGCTCTTGCCTATTAATATGTGAATGTGATTTAAAGTTTGCTGCAAAGGGCTTTTACCTCCTGCACTGAACACAATAGAGAAAAAATGGGTTTGATTTCTGTGGCTGGATGAGAAGAGTCTTGGGAGAACAATTCACTCTGGTTTAAAGATTGGTGGGGTCTTTTTTTCCCCTCTTTCTTTTCAAAACAGGGGGGAAAATGTCACAGTGGCCAAGTAAAAGTTCAGGATCTCATATAATGTAGGATATCTGATGTCAGGATGCTCCCACCCTGGGGAGTACAAATCCATGGATTGCAGAATAATGAAATAATGATTTCCAGACCTCTGGTAGCTTGTCATCATCTCCTGTCTCATCACTGTCAGAGCCAGGATTTGCAAGGAGTGCAATAGGAGGAGTGAGAAAGCCAACATCTGAATCACCTCAGTCACAGTGACATGATCCATCCAGAAAGAGCAAAGCTAAAGGGCAGCTGTACCCATCTGCATGTTCAGCTGTTCCACTTTTCACCTGTGTGAGTCATTGGCTTTTGCAAACTTCTGCCTGAATAAAGCAAAACCTTGAAATAAAACAGTTTAGAATCATGAATCATAGAATTGTTTTGGTTAGAAAAGACTTTTGAGATCATTGAGTCTAACCATGCTTTGACTTTACTATGTCTAGGGCTAAACTCTGTCCCTCAGCACCACATCTCTACACCCTTTAAACATCTCCAGGGGTGAGGATTCAGCCAGTGTCCTGGGCAGCCTGCTCCAAGGTTTGAAAACCCTTTCAGGTAAAATGTTTCTTCTAATATCCAGCCTAAACCTCCCCTGATGCAACTTGAGGCCATTTTTTTCTTGTCCTTTCACTTGACCAAGGCAGTTTTGTGAATGAGGGAAATATTCTTCCCAAATGGACAAAGCAAGAGTGATGGTGGGGAAGGGGGTAGCAGAAAGCTTGTCAGCTGAGCACACAAATGTGTTGCCTGTGTTTTGTCAGGACAGCCAGCATCACACATTCCTTGCACTGCTTCAGTCCTTGGAGTGAAAGCCCAGCAAGGGCTGTAGGCTTGGCAAGACTGGTGGTGGCATTCCAGCTGGAAGAGGTTACTGCTCTCAGTCATGGACAGGACCATTACTCAGTGCAGCAGAAAGACTTTCTCCCCACTGTAGAAGCACAGAATCATAAAATGGTAAAGTTGGAAGGGACCTCAAAGATCATCCAGTTCCAACCCCCTGCCATAGGCAGGGACACCTCCCACTAGCACAGGTCACTCAAGGCCTCATCCTACCTGGCCTTGAACACCTGCAGGGAGGGAGCAGCCACAACCTCCCTGGGCAACCTGTGCCAGTGTCTCATCACCCTCACTGCAAACAACTTCCTCCTAACATCCGCTTTCAATCTCCCCTCTGCCACTTCAAACCCATTGCCCCTTGTCCTGTCATTACAAGACCTTGTCAATAGTCCCTCCCCAGCCTTCCTGTAGCCCCCTTCAGATCCTGGAAGGCTACTCTATGGTCTCCTGAAAGCCTTCTCTTGATCATTTACAGATGAGAGAGGGAATTGCAAGGATGATAACCTGTTATGACATACTCACACCCAGTCTTTCAGTAATGGACACTGCATAGCATCATGGGCTGCTTTTGGCTGGAAAAGGCCTTGGAGATCACAGAGCTCAGCAATTACCTAACTCCACCAAGTCCTGATCCTAACCATGCAGCACTTTGCTGATGGCCACCACCGGCCCTGAGCCCACAGCAGCTCCTGACAACATCTGCCACAGCAGAGTGTCTCAGCAGCAGACAACCTGCTGTCGTGTTGTGGCTCTGACAAACATCAGCCACCTTCTCACAGCTGTGAGGCTGAGCACTGGTGCAGGGAGAAGAGGGGCTCTGGTTCAGTGCATATCCAGAAGAGAGCTGCCACTGCAACTCCCACAGCATCTTCTTGAACTCCCTGAGTGATTCAAGGCTTGGATGGTTCAAGCTCTTTCCCTTTGCTGAAGGGTTTTCACTGCCACCTGTAAGCCAAGGAAGGGGAATCTCAAACCCTGCACTCTTGTTTAGCAGGCAGACCTCGGCTGAAACTGTAAGATTTACACACCCTCCCTCCCAAACTGTCCTGGAGCTCAGAGCCCTCATCCATCAAGGACACCTTTAGGGAAGCCTCCAGCCACTGTCTGTGCACACAAGCAGCCTTGGCAGTTCTTCCTGCAGGTTTTGGTGATTGAGTACAACAGCAGGAGAGGCCAGATGGGCTGCTTGTGGGCTGCTTGTAATTCCCCCAATCCGTGCAGGAAATGGGAATGTTGCATGGGCTGCTTAAGATAGATCTAGAGACACTTTCTCTGAAGGATGCAGTCAGCCTTTGTGCTATGCACTGTTTGTGTTTCCAGCCATGGAAGTCATGGGTACAATTAATGTGGTTTAGATGGGTAATGAAAAGTCCTTTATTCTCCTTTATACTGGCACACAATTTAACCTGTCAGCAGTCTGCACTACAGAAGGCTGTTTCTGAAATTCCTGGCTCTGGGACTTACTCAGGCACTTATGAAAATGTACTTAAGTGCCAGTGAGTCAGCAGTCAGGGCTGAAACTCACTTCTAGGAACTCAGTGATTTACAAGCCTTGACTCCCAAACCTGGTGCTTGGCACAGCAAGAGAAAGGACCAACTCTCAAATGCAGATCCCAGTGAAAACCACAGTAAGGAAAGAGTCTCCTGAGACATGCCTGCACCTGTCATTTAAAACCAGAACTGCTCCATCTCAGCCATATTCTCCCTGGGGTCATGTGTTCTTCACTGATGTTGAGTCCAAGGATCCCACTGACCCAGAAAAAAAGAGACATTCTTTATATTTACCAGTACAAATGAAGACCATTCCTGTTCTTTTGGACCCTTTAGCTGTGGAGTGACTTTATGGGATCTATTTCCAGCATTGTAGCGAGGGCTGGTATTGGCTTCAGGCAGTGCTGTGTGTGCACAGGGTGGGCTTTACAGCCTTGAAATCCTAAGTAATCAGATGAGAATCAAGGAGAAAACCCAGGCTGTTCTAGCAGGTCTCTGTGCATCTGCAGACTTGGAGGAATGCTTGACATTTCAGCAGACATTTCATCTGCTGATAGAGCACCTGAAGCAAGGCAGCTGTAAGTGATTTCTTATCACAGCCTAAAGAGACCATTCGCATTTGATCTGCAGAAGACAATTTCAGGAGCTGCCTTAGATGTGATTACTGAGTTCAGAGAAATAAACAGTTTAACCAAGACACCTTCCCATCTGCTTTTGTTTTGGTGAGGGTTATTTAGGTTCTTATTAAATCACCTAGTAGTAATCAAGTGAGGAAAGACAGGAGGGTAAACATGTCGGAAATTAGCATCGAAAGCATTAAGGAAGGTTCTGTTCGTTCGCATTTTGCAGGTTGCACAATTTGGCTTTTACACTGCAGTAAACCAAGAAAGACTCAGCTCTACAGAATCAAAGGATCCAGCTGACTGCAGTGGACTTGCACTGGATCTGGACAGGCTGTATTGATAGGCTAAGGTCAGCTGTATGGGATTCAACAGGGTCAAATGCTGGGTCCTGAACTTGGGTCGCAGCAAACCGGAGAATGCTCCAGGCTTGGGCCAGAGTGGCTGGAAACTGCCCAGCAAAGAAAGGTTTCAGGGTGCTGGATGACAGCAGCTGAAGATGAGCCAGTGTGTGCCCAGGTGGCCAAGAAGGCCACCAGCATCCAAGCCTGGATCAGCAATGGTCTGGCCAACAGGACCAGGGTGTGGATTGTGCCCCTGGGCTCAGCACTGGTGGGGCTGCACCTCAAGTACTGCATCCAGTTCTGGTATCCCCAGCATAGGAAGGGCACAGAGCTGTTGGAGTGAGTCCAGAGTATGGAACAAAGATGATCCAAGGGCTGGAGCACCTCTGCTATTAGGACAGGCTGAGGGAGCTGGGGGTGTTCAGCCTAGAGGGGAGAAGACTCTGGGGGGACCGTAGAGCTGCCTTCCAATACCTGAAGAGATCCTACAGGAAGGCTACAGAGGGACTTCTCATGAGGGTGCCTAGAGATGAGACCAGGGGCAATGGTTTGAAGCTGAGGGGGAGCAGGGTTAGACTGGATCTTAGGAAGAAGTTCTTCAGTATGAGGGAGGTGTCTGCCCAGGGAGGTTGTGGCTGCCTGCTCTCTGGGAGTGTTCAAGGTCAGGATGGATGATGCCCTAAGCAGCTGAGTCTAGGCGAGAGGTGTCCCTGCCCATGGTGGGGAAGTCGGAGTAAATGATCTCTGAGGTCCCTTCTAACCAGAGCCATTCTGTGATTCTAGGAAAATAAAATAACAATGTGAGAACTCTGTGAAAAAGGCTTTATTGTGTCTGCCTGTTTCTCTCCCAGAAATGTGATGAGCCCATTTCTCATGATTCCTGCTGACTGTGGCTCTCAGAACAAGGAGCAATGTGCCTTTTGGAACTGCTGTCATCAAGGCCGTGTGGAGTTTAATTATGAAAACAAAGCTGTTGCATGGCATGCTCTAAATGTCACAGCTTCCACTTAGGCACAGATCTGATTTGCATTCCTTTTAATAAATTAGGTGTTTAATTACATTATAAATGTAATCTCTAATTGAAGCACCTTCTCCCGGTGGCCGTAACTCCATGATGGCTTCATAGGAGCTACCTACAAGTAGCTCCATGCTGCTGCAGGAGTGGGAGCCTCACTAATCAGCACTTAAACATCACTCTTGAGTATCTTTGCAACTTAATGGGTTTTCTCCCAGGGCATCTCTTAAGAAGACTCTTGCTCTGCTGTAGTGTGCTGCCTTTTGCTCTTGTCCTCCACTTGTGGCTGTTTGCATGTCTGCACTCCTGTCTTTCGTGTCTTGTTTTGCCCACTGGAATCTCCACAGGATGTAAAGGTGGATGCAAGTCCCTTTTCAAAGCTATTTCATGGCAGTAGTGGAATTGGCTTGCTCTAAATCTATTTAACTGTTGAAAATACATCTCTATTTTATTTATTTTCTGAAGCTGCTACGAGGGCTCTGATACAGCAGCTGGTCATAGAATCATAGAAT
>VWYK01043356.1:17847-32427 GCA_013399775.1 Semnornis frantzii | reverse complement strand
ACCGCCGCCAGCAGGTGGGTCCCGGGCTTGGCTGGGTGGGGGGGAGTCGCGGCCGACCGGGACCGCACTTGTCACGCAGCCCTGCGTCTCTTTCTGCCTGTCTTGCAGTACCTCCGTCATTCTTCCGACCAACTTCTAGAGTACCCCAAATTTGTGTTTGTTTAGGAATAAAAATGAGGAAAAAGCCCCCGAGCGGCGCTGGCGGGGGTTAAATTTGGAGAGAACTCGGTATTCTTGGCCGGGAAGCGTAGGGGGGAGCCGGTGCTTTGGGGAGCTCCGAGGGCCGCCTGCGCTCCACCTGCTGCCTGTCGTGACAGCCCCGCCATGTCGGCCCCGCTGCCGACAGCCCCGGGGGCGCTGAGCGCGGTGCCGGCGGAAGGAGGCGGTCGGAGCCGGGGGTCTGCTCCCCGGGGAGGGTGCCGGGCTGCAGCACCTCGGTGACTGCTGGAAATCCTCAGCCTTGCACACCCGTCACTTGCCTCGGGATCCCCTCCTGGGGTGCTCTGGATTATTTGGATGTTTTTCTTCCCCTTTGCCCTGGCTTGCAGTAGCCTTTTGAGTTGTGTCCCTCTCCCAGCACCTCCATAGTCTGACCTATGCAAGACCAGGTTGGTTTCACGCTCCAGTTGTCCTCAGTGGTGCGTCCAGCCCCTGGGAGCGATGGTGCCCGGGGGGGACTGCTTGCTTGTACCGAGAGCCTCTAGGAGAGCAGGAGCGTTGCTGGGGCCTCCGCTCCCAAACTTAGCTCATTTTTTCCAGGCACGGAACCTCGCTTGCAAGCAGGACAAGCTGAGGGAAAGAGTTTCCTCCCCTTAGAGCCTCATGAGCCGATGGCCCGCTCCTCAAAAGTGCCGGGTGGCTTAGCCAGGGGGCAGCTGAGACACAAAGCCCTGCCCTCCCAGTCCGTGCTTTGCTGGTTATCAATGCACGGACAAAAATAGCTTTGATAAAGCTGCGAGTTTGGAAGCTCTCCCTCCTACTTGGCAGCAGGCAGCCGTTCTGCTCGCTGGCCTCGGCTGCTCCCGGGAAAGCCGGGCTCGGCCCTTCCAGGGAGTATTTCCAACTTCCGATGATAAAATCCGAGCAAGCATTGCACGGGAGAGGTCCCGGGACGTCCGCTCATCCCTTTTGTTTTGCCCCCTCGGTACTTAAGCGGTGTCAACATAAAGTTGGAGCAGCTCGATGCGGCGCTGGAATTCTTAGGTTGTCTTGTAATAGCATGCGGCTGAAGTTCCTTTCGTGTTATCGTGCTGGATCTGTTTAGTCTTTAGAGCTCTTCTTTCCAGCGCCTGTATAATGAAATACCAGGGTAAATAGTTGAGGCGTCCATAAATTACGGCGTTAGATAGTTTGTCTCTGGATGTGGACGAAGATCCAAGCGTCGCTCGCTGCAGCTGACATACTCCAGATAAGGTAACACTAATTACTTCTTTATTTTACATCTGGCCCGTCGGGCATGAGATGAAAAATTCCTTTGGACATATTGAAGCAGTTGGTTGAGAGAAAGTTTCCCTGTGTTATGGGCACGCAAAGCCCTGGGAATTTCATCCCCTCCCCCCAGCCTCCTCTTGCCCTGCAAGCAAGATGCAGCAGCCCTTTGAATTGTCCCCCCTCCAAGCACCTTCTAAGGCGAAGCTGTGCAAGAGCAGGTTGGTTTCTGCCTCGTGTTGTCCTCACTGGTGCGTGGACCCCCTGGGTCGCTGCGGGTCGACTGCTGGCACTGAAAATGCTCCCGTTTGGAAACCTGTGACAACGTGTGGTTAACATTTGTGGTGGTGCTGCTCCTGCAGCGCCGACTTTTCTCCTTGAGCCTATGCGCAGCCGTAACCAGCCACCTTCCGTGTCCTAGGGTGCTGTGAGTCTATCCCTGCAGCAAATAAAGCAGTGAAACGAGGCGTTTGCAAAAAGCTGTCCTTGAAAAGTTAAGGTTACAAATGTGGGGCCCTGAGGGTGCTCTGAGCAGTTTTGCAGCCCATAGCAGCCAAGCTGTGATTCTGCTGAACCCAAAGCCTCTCTGGTGCACTTGTATTAGGAGACAGATGCTTGCAGAAATTAATAAATAGTTATTTCAAAGGATCTGATGGAGGACATCCCTGTCTCAGGGACCTGGGTTGTATCATGGGGACCCAGCATCCTGATAAACACAGTGCCCCGAGCCCTCAAACAGTTGTTTTGCTCTGCATAATAGAGGCTGAGTAACTGCTGCATGTATTGTGATTGTACAAGCTAACATAAAACAAACAAAAATTCCTCTTCCTGAGCCCTTTTTCCTTTTTTTTTTTTTTCCCTTTTCTTGACTTGAGGTAGGAGAGAGAGGAGCAGGGGGGAAGGATGGGGAGTGATGGTCAGCGCTGAGAGTTTGGCAAGCAAATCTTGCCTGGCTGCTGGCCAGAAATGACCTCATGACAGGAGTGAGATTTGGCAGCTCGATAACCCCCACTTCCCTATCTCGCAGGGTAGCTGAATGTGTAACTCATTTGGGATACAAGGGCAATTTTTCATGGCAGAGGTTGAGGCATTGTAGTTCACATCTTTGTCCCAGAAGCCGCTGGGTGTTGCATCACCTCCTTGGCTTCCAGATGAAAACTTGGTTTAATGCTGCTCCTAATTCGTCGACTCTTCCATTGCTGCCCCTCGGAGATGTGAATGGTGGATCTGGGGTGGGGTGGGAAGTCCACTGATGTTCTGGCATCCAAATAATCCTTTCAGGTGGCTGTGCTGTGGAGCCTCAAAGTGGTTGTCTCGGTGTGTTCGTTAGGGGTTGCTTTGTTGATGGCTGTGCTTGTGGG
The DNA here is from genome assembly GCA_013399775.1 of Semnornis frantzii. Lineage (NCBI taxonomy): Eukaryota > Metazoa > Chordata > Aves > Piciformes > Ramphastidae > Semnornis > Semnornis frantzii. The sequence continues at coordinate 29,638 of VWYK01043356.1, read as the reverse complement.
GAGCAGGCAGCAGGGTGCTGCATGCCACTCGTTAAAATATTTTATCCTGAAACTGGATGGGGTCTTGGTGTCAAAAAACTCATCCCTGTAGTAGCTGAGCCTCGTTTTAGTGCTGCTTCCTTGAGCCAGTCTGGGTTGTGCCAAAACTTGCTTCTTCACAAGGGCCTGGTGAAGTTCATTGCCCTCGTGACCATCCCGAAACAGGTTTAGGAGCTGTCAAGGTCTGCCTCTTGGAATCTTATCAAGTATCCATCAGATCTGTCATAGAATCATGGAATAGTTTAGGTTGGAAGGGACCTCAAAGATCAGCCAGCTCCAACCCCCTGCCATAGGCAGGGACACCTCCCACTAGAACAGGTCACTCAAGGCCTCATCCAGTTTGGTCCTGGAGAGTTCCAGGGAGGTTGTGAAGCATGGAAGCACAGAATGTGATCTTCAATCCCATTCTGTGCTCCACAACCTCCCTGGGCAACCTGTGCCAGTGTCTCACCACCTTCACTGCAAACAACTTCCTCCTAACATCCACTTTCAATCTCCCCTCTGACACTTCAAACCCATTCCTCCTCCTCCTGTCATTACTAGACCTTATCAGTAGTCCCTCCCCAGCCCTTCTGTAGGTCCCCTTCAGGTCCTGGAAGGCTGCTCTAAGGTCTCCTGGAAGCCTTCTCTTCTCCAGGCTGCAGAGCCCCAACTCTCTCAGCCTGTCCTCATAGCAGAGCTGCTGCAGCCCTCTGAGCATCTTGGTGGCCTCCTCTGAACTGGCTCCAACAGTTCCATGTCCTTCCTGTGCTGGGGGCTCCAGAGCTGCACACAGGACTCCAGGTAGGGTCTGAGGAGAGCAGAGCCAAGGGGCAGAATCCCCTCCCTTGCCCTGCTGCCCACACTGCTCTTGCTGCAGCCCGGCACACAGTTGCTGTCTGGGCTGCACTCACTGCCAGCTCACATTGAACTTTTCATCACCCCAGATCTCCAGGTCAGATCTGACTTGTCATGGAGGTGTTTAGTGCCAGCTGGGGGTCATCTGAAAGAATATGCTGAGCAGGAGATGGGTTACCAGCATTTACCTTCACCACCTCCAAAGGTGGTCACTCCATCTCAACCTCTTCCATCAGCATTCCCAACAGCATCGTTGCTTTCCTGCTGGCATTGTTTGCCCTACCATGCCTAATGTCCACTAACTGTCCATTAACTTGTTTTCATTCCTGTTCTTGCCTTATCCCTCTATCTCCTGGCACAACAGCCAGGCTCCTCTTCTTCCAGCAGTCTTCAGGTAACTCATGACCCCTTTAATGCATATCTGGTTCCAAAAGCTTATTTGATTAGGAATAAAGATTTCAAGGGAAAGTAACATTTAGCTTGTAGTTGTGGGTAAAGAGGGAGAGTGAGAGGGTGCAGCTGAGGCTCTGCATTCTGCTTTATGTGATATTTTATAAAAATCATGGAATGGTTTACATGTCCTCCAAGCCCTCTGCCATGGGCAGAGACACCAAAAAGTGCCTGCTCAAGGGTGGTCCTTCAGAATTGAATAGTTTGTCTTACTTGCTGGAGAGGTGGGAACCTATTTAGGTAGTTATTGCTACCTGTTTAGGTAGTTATTGCTGCTTGCTCTAGCAGCAGTTATTGCTGCTATTATAAAGGAGGTTTGGATGCCTCCTCCTTCAAGGCCAGGTGGGGAAAGGCCTTGAGCAGCTGAGTCTCATTGAGAGATGTCCCTGCCCATGGCAGGGAGGTTGGAGTAGGTGATGTCTGATGTGCCTTCCCACCTTAGCCACTCTGTGATTTCTTGTCAGGATGCTGTGGCAGAGTGATTCTTGGTGCTTTATTTAGGGTGGTTTCATCCAAAGGAGGGTCGTGGCATGTTGACCTCTGACTGTTGGTTGTAGAGGGGCAGATGGACACTGCCTTGTTTCTCACACTCAGCCTCTTCTCCACCCTGTGCCACTGAAGGGTTGTGGCTGAAAAGGAGCAGCTTCGGGCAGGCGTTTTCTGCCATCCTCAAAATAATTGTGTGGTGTTTCTCACAACAATGTTGTCATCATTTAAGTAGCTCTGCAGTGAAATGGTGTTCTGAAGGGTGGCCAGAACATCTAGGCAAGATGTAGTGAAAGAGCTTTAGTGCTGTCAGAAGTTAGGACTGGACTGGCCACACTCAACTGTGAGGTATCTGTTGGCTCCTTAATGTGAAATTAAAATTATTTTACTCTTTCTTCTCAATTCCTGCTTCAGAGTGAAAAACAGCATTGAGGTGAGATCTACTCCATGTGCTGTCAGTGGGTCTAAAAGGTTTTTAAGCTGCTCTAGAGACTCCTGCCCTCAAGGAGCATCCCTTCACCCCATCCATGTGCGCACATCGCGGTGCATGGTGGAGGAGGGATGAGCTGAAGCTGGACAGCACACTGAGAGCTTGGAGTGTCTTGCTGGAAGTGCTTCTCCAGTGTCACTGTGCTGGTTTGAGGCTAAATGGGATATTTTAATGAAAAAAAAAAAATAGATTGTAGGCTGTGCAAAGCAAACAATGGTGATGTCTGCTTCACTCATAGGCTTGCTGAGGTGTATAAAAACAAGGACACGAACATAGATTAGGGAGACTTTCTCTCTGTGGGACTCTCCATGTCTTCTCCCTGGGCTTGTGCTGTTAACCCAACTCATCATTCTGCTTCTAACCCCCCTTGCTGATCCTCCAAACTCACCTTGCACATAAGGCAACATGCAAGGTAAGGTAGAGGGGTGGGAAGAAGATGGAAGGGTGGTTGGGAGCACCTCCTGGGGACTTCAGTTTCTGGGAGGGGGATTGTGCTTCTGTATTACCTTTAACTTGTGTATTTCTGTCTATAGCTGTACATATATTGTAATATATTGTAAATACCTGCTCATACATTGTGCTAAGCTGTAAACAGAGCTTCATTCCTTAACTTCCAGCCAGCTGTGTCTAGTCTGGATGATTTTCATGGAGTGGGGGGGTGGGTAACTCCCAAACCATCACAGTTAGCCTCAACTGAAGACACCTCTGCAGGACACAAACCTTTCAGTGTGTGCTGAGGGCTCCTGCTTTGGGAGTTTCATGACTTCTGCCCTCAGGTGATGGAACCCCCTGGTGGGTATGGTGGAACAGAATCATAGAATCACAGAATGGTTTGGTTGGAAGGGTCCTTTAAAGGTTATTTAATCCAACCCTCCTGCAGCAAGCAGGAGCATCTTACTAGAGCAGGTTACTCAGGGCCCTGTCCAGCTTCACCTGGGATGTTTCCAGGGATGGAGCATTTACCACCTCCCTAGGCAGCTGGAGTGTAGGTGATGTTGGGATATACTTCGTGGTGAGGTCTCCCTCTAGTTACACTTTTGGTGGTCTTGGTTCTAGCTGGAGGAAGCTCTTAGAGAGCAATAAAGGCAGCAGTTGCTCTCTGACAAATAAGGAGGATGACTTTCCTGAGACTGTGTGATGTTTAGAATCTGTGCTGAGGGGAGAAGGTTGTCTGATAACAACTACAAAACACATTCCTGCTGCTATTCTTGTGAATATTCTGTGCTCAATCTGGCAGGGATCCATCAGCTCCTCCTTTGAAAAAGGAAAATGGTACAGAGCACCAGGAGAGTGTCAGGAGAACGTCAGTGCCTGCTGGATATGCTGCACTGATTGGGAAGTTAAGTGTGGTGGGAGCTGTGCCACAAAGGTTGGAGGGTGTAGGTTTAACTCTGGATGTGTGGAGGAAACCTCTCCTGTGGTCGCATGGGCAGTGCCCAGCCGGTGCCCCTGCTGCTGCCTTGGGCACCTTTCTGATCAGTTTATGGAGCTTTTTGATGCTGTTTGGGTGTATTTCTCTCTGCCTCCTTACAGCAAGCAGATGAAACAGACACCTTGCTGTCTGCAGTGGAGTGTCACTGCATCTGCAAGGGCTGGAGCATAGCAATTCCCCTGCAGAAACAGGGAAGCTCAGGGGGAAAACTAACTGCAGCTCTGGGATCCCCAAGTGCAGGTCAGCTGCAGATGTGTCTCATGAGGGGTGGTGGTGAGGGGAGCAAAGATGGAAAAAAGGAACAATCTGGCATCTAAGAGAGCATTAACTGCAAAGTATGAAGTGCTTTATCTCTAAGCTTGTGCCCACATCAGGTGTGGTAGCTACCCAGAGAGCTTGGGGACAATGGGGGCAAGCACAGAATTAATCGAGGGTCTGGAGAATGGGTTTTGGGGAGCAGCTGAGGGGACTGGAGTTGATCAGCCTGGAGAAAAGGAGGCTGAGGGGAGACCTCCTGTCTCTCTACAACTACCTAAAAGGAGGTTGAGCCAGGTACAAGTTGGTCCCTTGTCCCTAGTAACGAAAGATAGCGTGAGAGGAAATGGCTTCAAGTTGCACCAGGGGAGGTTTAGGTTTGATACTACAAGAAACTTTTTCACTGAAAGGGTTCTCAAGCACTGGAATAGACTCCCCAGGGAAGTGGTTGGATCACTGTTTCTGGAGATGTTTAAAAGAGGCAGAGATGCTGTGCTGAGGAACGTGAGTTAGCTCCAGAGCTGGGAGTTAGAGAATGGTTGGACTCACAGGATCCCAGGATGTCAGGAGTTGGAAGGGANATCCCCTCTCAGTCTTCTCTTCTCCAGACTAAGCAGCCCCAGGTCCCTCAGCCTCTCCTCCTCAGGCTGTGCTCCAGTCCCCTCATCATCCTCTTTGCCCTCTGTAGACTTGATGATCTTGAAGGCCTTTTCCAACCAAAATGCCCAGGACAGGGAGGAGGACAGGCTTCAGCAGACTGATAATCTTGTAGGAAACAGAAAACCAGGAAGAACATGAGAAGAACTCCTCAGGAAGGGGTGGTCAGTGGCAGCATCCTGCCTGCGCCAGGAGGAGCGAGAGCGAAGGGAAGAGCACAGCAGCGTGCACACAGCACGTGATAGAGGATTGAGTGTCTGAAGGAAGGAGCAGAGGACCTGTGTCTTCTCCCAGAGAGGGTGGGCTGTGGGACAACGTGACCAGGGTGCTTCCTTCCTCTCTAGACGCTTCCCAGCTCTGCTTCACCTTCCCGTTCCGGAGCGGAGCTTGCTGGTAGATTCTCTTCATTTGCCACTCATTCCATAAACACTGCAACTTGGTGCAAGGGCTCAGGGGCTCTTTATCAGCCTTTATTTTCCTTGCTGGAGAAGGGTTGTCATTGCCAAAGCTTTTGACCCACACATGACCAAAGCTGCAGGGTTTTTCTGCTGTGTTCAGATGAGTTCCCTTGGCAAATGCTCCAAGCCCTGTTTTTGAGGACGCTCGGTGGTGGCATTCCAGAGCTGTCTTCCACTTCACCTCAGAGGGCACAGGGATGTTTCAAACCAATATTATTCTAACCTTCTAATGTTATTTTTTTTTTCCTTACCACATCATACCATAAATCTTCTCTGCTTTCCCCCCCCACACACATGTAGTATCTTGTAATGCTAATTAAACTGCGCACTCCCCTAATTTCACTCTCCTACTCATCCAATATATTTTCCTTGACTGGAAGCCAAACCCTGAGAGCTTCAGAGCACGCAGAGCTGCCATTCCCAGCCTTATTATATGTTAATGACTCAATATTTTAGTATCTTTCAACACTTTTAAGGGGATGTTATTTTTAGAGGTGTCTGGCTGCCGAAGGTACCTTGTGCACACGGGAGGCTGAGGGGGTCGGGTCGAGCGTAAAACGCTAAGCAAACCCTGCGAGTGTGTCGCTGAGGAGGTGCAATCTGTCAGAGTTCATTGTGCAAAATCAAAGTGAGCTTTGGGCACAGTTGTAAAATGCTTAAGTGCCTTTATGGGGGAGGAAAATAAAGCTCTTGCCTCAGCTTTGACACGGGGCAGTTGTAAGAGCTCCCCGGTTAAACTCTTGGGACCGCGCTGGTTTTGTCTGCTGCTGGTGCTGATGCCAGTGGGGCCTGAATGCTGCTGTAACCAAAATAATTGCTCGCAGATGGGTGGATATTAAACCAAGCTCTTGCCATAAGCCCGAATAAAATTCTGTTGTAAGTGCAAAGTACTAAATATGCAAGAGTGCATTGATGGGATGCCAGGGCTGTAACGAGTTCCAGATGTCAGTGCCAGCAGCCAGGTCCCGCTGCAGCTGCACCTCTGCTTTCTCTGCCTGATCTCGGGAATCTCCAGATCCTCAGGAGAGACTTAAGAATGGCTCTGGAACAGGAGGAGCAGCCTAGTGACTTGAAATGATCCCTAAACCTGCAGGTGATTCTGTGCTATGTGGTGTGCTTCCTGTCTGAGTGTGGGGAGGGGACACACCAGCTGGACCCCTCCTCGATCCTATTCATTCAGAGACCTAAATGAGTGAGGAAAAGTGGGGGATGCCAGCAGTAGGCATTGAGATGCATGGCTTTGCAGCAGTGGGCAGTGTGTGGCATGGGGTTGCACTGCATGGCACAGTTGTGTTGCTTGGCTTTGCAGCAGTGGGCAGTGTGTGGCATGGGGTTGCACTGCATGGCACAGAGTTGTGTTGCTTGGCTTTGCAGCAGTGGGCAGTGTGTGGCATGGGGTAGCATTGCATGGCACAGTGTTGTGTTGCATGACTTTGCAGGAGTGGGTAGTGTGTGGCATGGGCTAGCATTGCATGGCACAGTTGTGTGGCTTGGCTTTGCAGCAGTGGGCAGTGTGTGGCATGGGGTTGCACTGCATGGCACAGAGTTGTGTTGCTTGGCTTTGCAGCAGTGGGCAGTGTGTGGCATGGGGTAGCATTGCATGGCACAGTGTTGTGTTGCATGACTTTGCAGCAGTGGGCAGTGTGTGGCATGGGGTAGCATTGCATGGCACACAGTGTTGTGTCGCTTGGCTTTGCAGCAGCAAGCATCAAAGTGTGACACTGAGTGGTTTGCAGCAGTGGGCACCGTGTGGCATGGTGCTGTGGTGGATACTGTGTTACATGGCATCACAGGGCATGGCTCTGCAAGAGCAGGTGTTGCATGGCATGGGGTGGCATTGCCTGGCTTTGCCGTGGTGGGCATTGCTTAGGGTGGTGCTGCAGCAGGTGCTTGCATGGTGCAGTGGTGCTGTGATGCTCAGGGCCGTGGTGGCTGCGTGTGATTGCCTTGGCCTGGCTTTGCAGCAGGACTTAAGGCGTTCTGGCTGGGTCTAGGTTGGACCATGCATGGGCTAAGTGTGGGCCAGCACTGAGCTGCCAGCCAGCCACAGCCATGGCAAGGGGGGATTTGGGAGATCGGACCCTCCTCGTCCCTGCTGGCTTCATCTCCTTTACAACTGGCACAGTGCCCCAGTGGCAGCCTCTCGGTGACAAAGCAGAGTTAAATACCCTGTCCCCAGGGCAGAGTCACAGCCCTGTCCCCCCTCTGCCGCCTTTGTCTGGCCCCTTTAATCCCTCTTTGCAATTCTTTTCACCTCTATGTTTCAAATCTCTCCTCACGCACATAACAAGGGGCAGGGGGAAGATGGTGGGAGAGTTTCTTAAGCCAGCACTTGAAGTCAGATCCACCTCAAAGCATGTAACAGGTCTAGGATTGTAAATCCTATGTAGGCATAAGAGCTGGGGAGCTACTGTGTTGTGGTCTTCACCATAACCATGGTGGCTCTGGCTCCTTGCTGGGACCATCACTGATGCTCCTGGTCCTGCTCTGGAGATCTTGTAGCTTTTCTGGTTGCCACATGATGGTTGAGCTGGGAGCTGCTTCTCCTGCACTGTAGTCCCTCGATAGACTTTGTGATGCTTCTCAACCAGCTCTTCTGTTGCCTTGCTCTGTTTCTTGTTTTTAATGACTTTAATGTTGCCATTCCTTCTCAAACAGCATTTCTTTCACTCTCAGCAAGCACCAGCTGGCGGGGCAGGAGGTGGCCAGGTGCTCCCTTAGGAAGGGATCTTCTATCCTCCAGATTAAGGCTTCCTTTGGCTTTTGTTTTTTCAGTTTTAAAGTGAAAACTTTGAGACAATCTCTTTATCAGGGCACGGACCTGTTGGAACAGGGCCAGAGGAGGCCATAGAAATTACTGTGTGAGGGCTGGAACCTCTCTGCTTGAGAACAGGCTGAGAGTTGTTCAGCCTAGAAAAGAAGGCTCCAGGAAGAGCTTTGTGTGGCCTTTCAGAACTTAAATGGGCCTGTAAGAAAACTGAGGACTGACTTTTTAGCAGGGTCTGCTGTGACAGGACAAGGGGTGGTGGTTTGAAACTAAAATAGGGAGGATTTAGACTGGATAGAAGGAAGAAATTCATTACACTGAGGGTAGTGAGACACTGTTCCAGGTTGCCCAGAGAGGGAGGTGGTAGATGCCCATCCCTGGAAACATTCCAGGTTTGGTTGGACAGGGCTCTGAGCAACCTCTTTTAGTTGAAGATGGACTAGATGACCTTTGAGGGTCCATTCCAACCAAAGCCAGCCTATGATTCTCCATCTGCAGTGCAGTCAGCATGTCTCTATAGACCTGCACAGGTAGGAGGTTTTTCTGTATGGAAAAATAACCTCCTCACTAAATGCTTTCAATAGGAGAGAAGATGAGTCCAGCTTTGGAGCTCCTTCCCTGGAGGTGTTTAAGGCCAGGCTGGATGAGGCTGTGGCCAGCCTGATCTAGTGTGAGGTGTCCCTGCCCATGGCAGGGAGGTTGGAACTGGATGATCCTTGTGATCCCTTCCTACCCTGACTGATTCTACAATTCCATGAATTCCAATCCCAGGACAAGGTGATGCCATAAAGTCCAGCTGGGATGGGAAGAATTGGATATTAGGAGCAATTTCTCCCCTGGAACAACCTGCCCAAGCCAGCAGCAGAGTCCCCATCCCTGGAGGGACTGAACAGCTGTGGTGCTGAGGGGCATGGTTCAGTGGTGACCTGGCACTGCTGGGTTAACAGTTGGACTCAATGACCTTAAAGGTCTTCTCCAACCTAAACAATTCTGTCATTCTATGAAAACTGCCTCTTTGGGTGCCATCCCTACAGCACCCACAGCATACATCCTGCTGCACAACCTCTGTCCAACTTTGAGTCCAGCTTTGGAGCTCCTTCCCTGGAGGTGTTTAAGGCCAGGCTGGATGAGGCTCTGGACAGCCTTATCTAGTGTGAGGTGTCCCTTCCCATGGCAGGGAGGTTGGAACTAGATGATCCTTGGGGTCCCTTCCAACCTTGACTGATTCTATGAGACCAGCACTTCTGGTGGTGGGTCTCTTGCTGGGGCAAGAAGGTATTTAGGATGTATTGGCAAATGAGCATCTGTAGCCCCCATTTCTGCTCCTTCCAAGGTAGACCCAGTGAAGAGTAGGCTGCTTAGGGGGCGAGTAAAATAATGTGTCCAGGTACACAGCAAGAAAGCATCAATTTAGTGTCCTTTGTCCAGCAGAAAGCAAAAAATAAAATCTCTTTGGCTCTTTCCTTTGCCTGGAGCTGCAGCAGCTTTTCCCAGCTTCCAGGGAAGCTTAGGGCCATGGACACACGCGGGGCAGATGCTGATGGTCTGAACAGACGTCGCGTGAGCCTTTCAGGCTTCTCTGCCTGCTGGGCTCAGCAAAATTCCTCCAGGAAATAATTTGGGAGCAATTATTTCCTTCAACCTGGCAAATAAGTTGTCTCGCTGCTGATAACCCTCACTGGCACTGGGTTTGTGTTTTCCCATGGGATAGGAAAATGGGATAAATCGTTTCAAGCCGATTGGAACTGGAACTGCTGCTGACACTGAGGGAAATTGGCAATTCTGCCTCAGAAATTAGATTTTTATGGTTCTCGTTCGCTGTAGTTGCAGAGTGCTGCAGTTTTGCACAGAGTTGTAGAAGCACAGAATTGTTTTGGTTGGAGGAGACCTCTCAGATCATCAACTCCAACCGTTAACCCAGCACTGCCAGGTCACCACTAAACCGTGTCCCTCAGCACCGTGTCTCTGTGGCTTTTAAACCCCACCAGGGATGAAGGCTCCACCACTGCCCTGAGCAGTCTGTTCCAGGGCTTGACAACCCTTTTTGGGGAAGAAATTGTTCCTCGTGTCCAACCTAAACCTCCTTTGGTGCAATCTGAGGCCATTTCTCCTTGTCCTATTGCTCATTCCCTATGAGACTGAACCCCACCTGGCTTCAGCCTCATTTCAGGGAGTTGTACAGCTCAAAGAGGTCTCTCCTCAGTCTTCCCTTCTCCAGGCTAAACAACCCCAAGTCCCTCAGCTGCTCCTCACAAGCCTTGTGCTCTAGACCCTTCACCAGCTTCATTGCCCTTCTCTAGATCCATTCCAGCACCCCAATGTCCTACTTGTAGTGAGATCTCCAAAACTGAAGTCAGCATTGAAGTGCAGCCTCACCAATGCTGACTCATTGGATGTGGGGAAACCTGGGCTGCAGAACTTGGGACAAGTGACCTTTCTGCCTGGCAAACTCTAATTCTCTTGCTTTCCCACCAAACACATCCTGTGACTGAAAAAAAAAAAAAAAACAGATCAAAATGGGATTTTTCTGGACCTGCAGCTGATGAAGTGTATCTAGAGATGGGAAACACATGAAGAGCTGGATGATAACTGCAGCTGTTCCCATCTGTTTAGTGGCAGTGAGGTAACTCAGTAGGTTGGCTGCCTCTCAGCTATGGATGGGCTTGTTTGGGGGTTTCAGACTGGGTTGGATGAGGCCTTAAGCAGCTGAATCTAGTTGAGAGGTGTCCCTGGTCATGGTGGCAAGGTTGGAGTAGATGATCTCTGAGGTCTCTTCGAAACTAAGCTGTTCTAGGATCCTGTGATGATCATCTGGTCCAACCTCTCCTGGCAGAAGCACGGTCAGGACAAGCTGGCCCAGCACTCTGTCCAGCTGCATCTTAACCATGTCCTGTGCTGGGGAGGCGATTCCAGTGGCTGGGTGAGAAATTGTTCTCTTGAGTCTCTGATAGACAATGGGAACAGTTGGGGCAGTCGGGTCCCAGCGAAGCTGGCTTCAAGCTCCTTGTCTGGATCAGGTACTGAAGCAGTTAAACATTCCTGCTGGTGTACAAGAGCAGTGCCAGGTATCTTGCAGGGGCTGGGGGGGGATCCACATTTGCTGTCTGCAATCTGGCAAACAGCAGTCATTTTTCTGTCGGGAGCAGAAATCACACCCCGAGGGGATGGCTGACAGGGAAGGTCCCCCTGATGTGTTTACCCAGGGATTTTGTTATCCTTGAGAGTGCTCTCTCAAAAAAAAAGAAAAAACCCAACCCCAGGAACAATAGCCACACACAAAAAAAAAAAAAAGAAGAAAAACCCCCAAAACCCCACTGCAGGGATTGTGAGCAGATGCAGTGTCAAGATAACAAATGATTTCTGCTCTTTGTTTGACTACTTGGCATTTAGTGATTCATTAGAGTGAAGCCAACTAATGTTAGATAGTTCATAATGCTTTAAAAGCTCTGGAATTGAAAGGTTTGGGGTGGTGGGTTTGAGTTACCCAGGGAGGTGGTTGGGGCCCCATACCTGGAGGTATTCAAGGTGAGGCAACCTAATGTAGTTGAGGATGCCCTTGCTTGACTGCAGGGGGATTGGACTAGATGACATTAGAAACCCTTCCAGCCCAGACCATCCTGTGATTCTCTGTTCATTAACTTCAGCCCACAAGGCTGGCAGGGGCAGGCAAACCAGTGGCATAGAAACAACTAAGAGTAAATGTTGGGTTTGGACAGTAAAAGTTTGGGGTTGGAGGGGGCAGGGGGACAGAGGTTGTGCAGCAGGATGTATGCTGTGGGTGCTGTAGGGATGGCACCCAAAGAGGCAGTTTTCATAGAATGACAGAATTGTTTAGGTTGGAGAAGGCCTTTAAGGTCATTGAGTCCAACTGTTAACCCAGCAGTGCCAGGTCACCACTGAACCATGCCCCTCAGCACCAC
>VWYK01043356.1:0-11067 GCA_013399775.1 Semnornis frantzii | reverse complement strand
GCCTGATCCCTGGAGATGTTTAAGGCTGGGCTGGATGAGGCTGTGGGCAGCCTGATGTAGTGTGAGGTGTCCCTGCCCATGGCAGGGGAGTTGGAACTGGCTGATCCTTGTGGTCCCTTCCAACCCTGACTGATTCCGTGGTTCTATGACTCTGTGCCTACGAGCTGACCTGCAGATAGAGTGGCACTGTGTGTGCTGGCATGGCTTTCACACGGTGCCTTCTTGGCTCACGAGTAGAGGAGGTTTAACTGAAACTAGTTTTGGTATGACCAGAGAAGGTGGCAGTGCTAGTTGGATAACAAATGCTGCTGTCATAGAATCATATAGTGGTGGAGGTTGCAAGGGACCTCTGGAGATCATCTAGGCCAACCTCCTGGCTAAAGCATCTTGTGCAGCAGGGTGCTGGAGCATGGGGCCCTTGCTGCCCGAATCAGGTGGTAAATGTCCCATCCCTGGAAACATTCCAGGCCAGGTTAGACAGGGCTCTGAGCAACCCGATGTAGTTGAAGAGGTCCCTGCTCACTGCAGAGCAGTTGGCTTAGACGACCTTTAAAAGTCCCTTCCAACTCAAACCGTTGCAGTAACCCGTCGGGGGCTGGCGCTGTGCTTTGCCGTTGGGGCCAGGAGCACAAGGGACGCTTTTGCATGGCTGGGATTCCCTGATGGCATTGCAACACTCCTCTCTGTCCCAAACCTCATGGCACACTGCAAGGGTTTCTTCTCTTTAACTGCCTGGGCTTTGGAAAGCCAACTCGTCACCGTCATCAACCCACTTACTAATGTGCCGGGCTCTGGAAGGACCCGTGGGCTTTCAGAAGCTCCTCCCGTTGCTTTAATGAAGAGCTGGGGTTCTGCTTTCGGGGCTCGTGTGGCAGTTGTGCTGACTCCTCCCGATGCCTTCTGGCCCCCTGCTTTGCCAACGCTTTTATGTGATGCTGGGACCGTGAGGAGCTGCACAATGGTGTTGGGTTGAGCCCGAGGCAGGGGAGGACCCTGCTGGGCGGGAGCCGCTGTGGGGGCTTAGAGCCAAGAAGCAGAGAGCTGGCACCCGTGGGTGCTGCTCTAAGGTGTGGAGGCTCTTCAGAAGGACCCAGAGAGTCTCTCCAGCCACGCTGTCAGTGATTCTTCTTTTATTTTTGAAGGGCAGGGGTTTTTTGGGGGGGGACTTTGTGTTGCTGCTTTGAAGCTGGGGTCTGAAAGTGTTGTAATGAGGTTTTATTATGTATTCTGGCCAGGCCTTGTTATTTTGTGTGTGGATTTATTGTATACTGAATTGGAGTGATTTTGAAATGCTTTGTGCAACCCAATTTTTTTTTGTTTTTGGGTTGTGTTGGGGTTTTGGGGTTTTTTTTGTTGTTGTTTTGTGTTGTTGGACGGGACATTGTATTTTTGTTTAATGGGACGTGCGAGTTTTTTTGTGAAACTTTATTTAGCTTTTAGCAAGAATAATCTTTATTCAACAAATAGCCCAAATAAATCTGTAATTGAACAAATATGTGCCAACTTTCAAACGCAGCAACAAACAATGACATGAAACGGGGAAGCTTTGGAACAATATACAACTTTAAACATAGTATTACACACACAAACCAAAAAAAACCCAACAAACAAAAAACCCCCAAACCAACCCAAAACGCCTAACAGAGCACAGTTTGGGCTCTGGTGCAGGCTAAGTGCACTCAGGCCTGCCAAGCTGGAGGAAGCAAGAGGAAGAAGCTGAGTGCCCTTGCTTGGGGGTGCCCGTCTGGGTCTGGGGGAGGCAGCGGATGGCCCCCTCCCCACGCAGCCGGGCTGGGGTTCAGAGGAGGCAGCGCTGGCAGCTGGGGCTGGGCTGCAGGACGTGACTGGGCCGCGGGAACGCTGGTAGCTGTGGGGTGATGTGGAAACCGCGGGCTCCAGCAAAGCCACCGGGCTCCAGCAAAGCCGCCTGGCTCCGCGGCCGCGCCGCCAGCCCTCGCAGATATATGTCCCTGGCCTTTCTCAGCCGCCGGCCCCGGGCGGCTGCTGCTGCTCACCCCCACAGCTCAGCACGGGAGCATCTCCAGCATGTTTGGCATCTCCAGTGAGGAGCGAGGGCTGTCTCATTGAGGTTTATGTCCTCCAACCCTGGTGTGGCCTTCCAGTGTCTGAAAGGGTCTGCAGGAGGGCTGGTGAGGGACTTCTTAGGGTGTCAGGTGGAGATAGGACTATAGGGAATGGATCCAAGCTAGAGGAGGGTGATCTTATTGTGACCTTTCAGTGTCTTAAGGGGGCTACAAGAAAGCCAGGATGGGATTTTTTAGGGTGTCAGGTGGAGATAGGTCTATGGGGAATGGATCTAAGCTAGAGGAGGGTGACATTATTGTGACCTTTCAGTGTCTTGAGGGGGCTACAAGAAAGCTGGGATGGGACATTTTAGGCTGTCAGGTAGTGATAGGACTGGGGGGAATGGAACCAAGCTGGAAATGGGGAGATTCAGACTGGATGTTAGGAAGAAGTTCTTCAGCGTGAGGGTGGTGAGAGCCTGGAAGGGGTTGCCTAGGGAGGTGTTGGAAGCCTGATCCCTGGAGGTGTTTAAGGCCAGGCTGGATGAGGCTGTGGCCAGCCTGATCTAGTGTGAGGTGTCCCTGGGCATGGCATAGGGGTTGGAACTGGATGATCTTTGTGGTCTCTGCGTGATGCTGAATCTTGTTCAGGGGGTTGTGGTAGCTGCAGATCTGTGCAGGTATGCACTCAACCTAGAATGTGGTGGAGAATAAATCTTATGAAGAGCAACTGAAGGAACTGGGGCTGGTTAATTTGAAAAAGAAGAGGCTGAGGGGAGATCTCATTGCTATCTACAGGTACCTGAAAGGAGGTTGTGGAGAGCTTGGTGCTGGTGTTTTCTCTGAGGCAGTGAGTGGTAGAACAAGAGGGAATAACCTTAAGCTGTGACTGGGTAGGTTAAGACTGGATATTAGGAAAAAATCTTTCCCAGCAAGGGGGCAGAGGCATTGGAATGAGCTGCCCAGGGAGGTGGTGGAGTCACCAACCCTGACTGTGTTTGAAAGTGATTTGGATGTGGTGCTTGGGGTTTGGGGTGAACCTTGTAGAGTAGGGATATCAGTTGGACTTGGTGATCCTGAGGGGCTTTTTCCATCCTGAATGTTTGTGATTCACATCCACTTACCTATCTAATTCATCTTTTGTCACCTGTACTACCATTTAAAGTTCTCTTTTTTTCATTCTTATCCAAACCCTGGGAATGGGTTGCCCAGGGAGGTGGTTGAGGCCCCATCCCTGTAGGTGTTTAAGGGCAGGCTGGATGAGGCTCTGGACAGCCCGATCTAGGGTAGGGTGTCCCTGCCTATGGCAGGGGGGTTTGGACTAAATGATCCTTGTGGTCTCTTCCAACCCTGACTGATTCTGTGATTCTAGTTCCATTGTGAGCAGTGAAATGCTCAGCATTGTGTGCATGTCCCATGTACTCTTGTCAGCACAGGAGAGATGTGGACCTGTTGGAGCATGGCCAGAGGAGGCCACGGAAATGATCCAAGCCTGGAGCCTCTCTCTGCTTTGAAAACAGGCTGAGAGAGTTGGGGTTGTTGAGCCTGGAAAAGGTTCCAGGGAGACCTTCAGGTGGCCTTTCATTACCTAAAGGGGCCTGTAAGAAAGCTGAGGACAGACTTTTGAGCAGGGCCTGTTGTGACAGGAGAAGGGGTGATGGTTTGAAAGTGGAAGAGAGAGGTTTAGACTGGGCAGAAGGAAGGCATTGTTTACACTGAGTGTGGTGAAACACCGTCCCAGGTTGCCCAGAGGGGTGGTGGATGCCCCATTGCTGGTTATGTTGGATGGAGCAAGCCCCATTGCTGGTTACTGGATGGAGCAAGCTGATCTAGTTGCAGATGTCTCTGCTCCTTGCTCAGTGCAGGGAGTTTGGACTAGATGAGCTTTAAAGGTCTCTTCCCACCCAAACCATTCCCTGATTCTTCTTTCCTGTGCTCAGAGGCCACGGTCCTCCCCTCTGCCTGTCTCAGCGTGTCCCTGCTGCTGAGATTTCTATTCCCTGGCTGCTTCCATCCATCTCTGAAGCTGCCATGACCTGAGTTTTGGAGCCATTCACTTCTTTGTAAGCAAAAAGACACTTGGGTGGAATACTACCATCAGGATCCCGTTGCTGCCCTGAGCAGTGGTGGGGTCATCCCACTCTGCAGGACAGCTTTGAGAGCTCTGCTGAGCTCTGCAGCTTCAGACCTATCACCTGCAAGACCTAAAGCTTTCAGTAGGTCTCCCTAGCTCTGCTTCATCCAGTAGTGATGACTGAGGAAGGGGTGCAAGCCCTCTGTGCCTCTCAACTCCAGGATGCCAAAGTCCAAACCTGCATGGAATGATGGCACTGCCAGAGCAGGGCTTGCACAGCAGCTGCATGGAGGTTTGTACCATCTTGGCTGCAAAACTCTGGTGTCCACCATGAAAGGGCTTTGAATGAGTGTAGGAAGCCAACATTGTTCTCATAATACCTAGAAACAGGCAGCCAGGTGGTATTTTCTGTGCTGTTTTCTAGGGCTTTGTGAAGCTGCATCCTCCAGCTCTGCTGAATTGTGCTCCTCTGTGAAATCTCCTCTTGCTTGTTTAAATATCTTTATCAGGAGTAAATATTTACAGCTGATTCTGGATTTCCCAGAGTTTTGCATCAGCTCTGTAGTAAGAGATGGCAATATTAAATTTCTCCTCTGCAAAACACACACAAGCTTGCAAAAAAAAAAAAAAAAGTCCTTCTTTTGCAACCTACTCAGTGACTTTTATTCCTCTCTCTATCTTTAGAGCTGCCTCAGCATTTGTTTCACTTCACTTTTGTCCTCAGAGAAGGACAGAGTCACTTTGCTGCTTATTTCTATCTTGATCTGACTCCAGTGGATTTCCTTCCTTGTTCCAACACCTTCACTGGGTTATGCTTTTTACCAGCCAGTAATTATCCTGAAGTATGGAAGGAGGTTTTTAATGAGGATGCTCAGTGTGAACAATACCATCACAGAATCCCAGCATGCTGGGGATTGTTTTCCAGGAGGTGGAAAGGATGTCTGGAGATCATCTGGTCCAACCTCCCTGCTAAAGCAGGGTCACCCACAGCAGGTCATTCAGAAGGGCAAGCCAGGTGGGTCTGGAATCTCTTCAGAGGGGACTCCACAACCTCTCTGGGCAGCCTCATCCAGAGCTCCAGGAATCCTCACAGGAAAGAATTTTCTGCTCGTGTTTGGATGGACTCTGCTGGGTACCAGTTTGTGCCCATTACCCCTTTTACCATTGCTGGAAACCATTGGAAAGAGTCTGGCCCCATCCTCTTGTCCTCGACCCTTTAAATATTGATAAGCCTTGAGAAGGTCACCTCTCAGGCTGCTCCTCTCCAGGCTAAACAGCCCCCAGGGCTCTCAGCCTTTCCTCCTCGCAGACATGCTGCAAGCTCCTCACCATCTTCGTAGCNCGCAGACATGCTGCAAGCTCCTCACCATCTTCATAGCTTCCATTGGACTCTCCAATAGTTCCCTGTCTCTCTTGAGCTGGAGAGCCCTGCACTGGACCTGGTACTCCAGATGTGACCTCACTAGAACAGAGTACAGGGGGAGGAGAACCTCCTTCATCCTACTGGCCACACTCTTCTTCATCCACCCCAGGAGACCATTGGCTACCTTGACCACAGGGGCACATTGCTGGCTCGTGGGGCTCTCATTGTCCATCAACACTCTAGGTCCTTCTCTATGGAGCTACTCTTCAGCAGGTGAACCCCTCACCTGTACTGGTGCAGGAGGTTGTTCCTTCCCAGGTGTGGGACCCTACCCTTGCACTCACTGAACTTCATGAGGTGGTTCTTGGCCTAACTCTGCAACCTGTGCAGCTCTCAGTGGCTGGCAGCACAGCCTGATGGTGTCAGCCACTGCTCCCCATTCTGCACCACAGCAAACTGGCTGCAGCTCCACTGCCTCCCTTCATCTAGGTCATTGGTGAAGATGTTGAACAAGACTGGATCCAGGTCTGACCCCTGGGGAACACCATAAGCTGCAAGTCACCAACTAGACTCTGCGCTGCCGACGCTCTGAAGATGCTCAGATGCCTTCTATGGCTGCTGCTTCCCTTGGGGCTTGTGGGATTCCTGTCTTGAAGACAAAATACCTTGGCTATTAAAGGCAAGAGGAGAGCAAACTTTGCTTTCTAAGTGGCTTCCCTACACTTTCTAAACTCAGAAACATCAGGACTATGAAGGCTGATAGAGTTTCTTTCCATGTTCAGTCTGGTGCAGCAAATCCATGCTCCTGGGGAGGAGTATTTTCAGCCTTCTGTTGGCCTTTTCAGCCCCTAGAAATTCTCACAAAAGCACTTTTCTTCTGATGGTGAGCAATGGCATTGGGTGTTAATGAAATCAAATTCATTCTGAATGGAAAATTCCTGCTTGTCTGTGTTGTGCCATTCTCTTTTTACAGTGGGAACCTACCAGATCTCTCTCTAGCTGCTGCCCTGCTCTGCCAGGAGGAATCAATGAGGCTTATGTTTCCACAGCTTGAGCTGGAGGCTTCTTGCCTCTCCACTCACCCTTGGGTTGAGCTGACCCAACCTTCTTCAGCCCTTGTATGTGACCCTGAAAGGGCACAATGCTATGCTGTGCACCTCACTTTTTAAATGCTCTGTTTTCAGCCTAGAGAAGTGAAGACTCCAAGGGGATCTCAGAGCTGCCTTCCAATAGCTGAAGGGATCCTGCAGGAAGGCTGCAGAGGGACTTCTGGGCAGAGTGTCTAGAGGCAGGACAAGGGGGAATGATTTGAAGCTGAGGGAGAGCAGGGGTAGAGTGAACCTGAGGAAGAAGTTCTTCAATAACAGTGGGAAGACTCTGGAATAAGCTGCCCAGGGAGGCTGTGGATGCCTCCTGCCTGGGGGTGTTGAAGGGCAGGTTGGATGAGGCCTTGAGCAGCCAAGTCTAGTTGAGAGGTGTCCCTGCTTGTGGTGGCAGGCTGGAGTAGATGATCTCTAAGATCCCTTCCAACCTGAGCCATTCTATGATTCTTTGGGTCTGACCTCAATTTCTTTCTCTCTCCAAGCCTTAGCTCCTTCCTCTTTCTTGTACACTGCACTTGGCAATTCATTTTTAGCTGCAAGTGTAGGCTTTGCTTTTGGTTTTGAGTCATGTTTGCAAGTGCTTTGGGGGTCTTCATCCTTGCAAGAGCTCTGCAGAGCAGGAGGACATGGTTGGGTTGGGGGTGGTGTCATTCCAGTTCACCAATGATAGTTCTAGGGGTGTAAGCTAAGGATGGTGAGGGCCAGAGAATGGGTCTAGTATCCTGCTGACCAGCAAGGTGCTTGTGTTCATGTCCCTGTCTCACTCCTACCTGTGAGAAGGAGATCTCCCTCTTGCTCACTGCCTGGATCTTAGGTCTCTCCACTGCATAGCTGCAACACCTGTGCAGGTTGAGGGCTCAGATCTGCCTCATGGGGTGTGGTGAAAGGACATGCCCTGCATCACTGTGTCCTAGCACAGGGCTGCTGAGTGCTGTCCCTTGGATAGAGCAGGATTCCATGCAAACCTTGGCTGGCTATGCTGTATTTCATATGGGGGTGCTGGTAGATAGCAGCCGAAGATGAGGCAGCAGTGTGCCCAGGTGGGCAGCAGAGCCAATGGCATCCTGGCCTGGATCAGGAGCAGTGTGGGCAGCAGGAGCAGGGAGGTTCTTCTGCCCCTTGTGCTCAGCACAGACTCAGAGCTTGAGTGCTGTGTCCAGTTCTGGACCCCTCCATTCAAGAGAGATGTTGAGGTGCTGGAAGGTGTCCAGAGAAGGGCAGCAAGGCTGGGGAGGGGCCTGGAGCACAGCCCTGTGAGGAGAGGCTGAGGGAGCTGGGGGTGTGCAGCCTGCAGAAGAGGAGGCTCAGGGCAGACCTCATTGCTGTCTGCAGCTACCTGAAGGGAGGCTGTAGCCAGCTGGGGTTGGGCTCTGCTGCCAGGCACCCAGGGACAGAACAAGGGGACACAGCCTCAAGTTGTGCCAGGGGAGGTCTGGGCTGGATGTTAGGAGGAAGCTCTTGTCAGAGAGTGATTGGCATTGGAATGGGCTGCCCAGGGAGGTGGTGGAGTTGCTGTCCCTGGAGGTGTTGAAGCAAAGCCTGGATGAGGCACTTAGTGCCATGGTCTGGTTGCTTGGCTGGGGCTGGGTGCTAGGTTGGGCTGGATGAGCTTGGAGCTCTCTCCTAACCTGCTTGATTCTATGATATCAGCAAGTCACCTGCTCCTTGTTGGCAGCAGTGAGTCTCTCCTGGCTCCATGTCAGCAGCAGATCAGGCCTGTAAGTGTGTTGGCAGCCAACCTGTGCCTTTCTCTGGCTTTTGGCTCACGAGGGGAGGATCAGCCAAATGTTCTCAGCTCCTCAACATCCTGGAACTATCCCTGGAGTCCAGCAGGGAGCACTTGCCTGCTTGGCTCCAGGTCTGCTGAGCCTCTCCTGGCTCAGGTGAAGTCAGAATGGTTTCAGATCCTCATGGAACACCAGAAGGATGCTGATCAGTGTCTATAAATAGCTGAGGGGTAGCTGCCAAGATGAAGGTGCCAGGCTCTTTTCAGTGGTGCCCAGTGATAGGACAAGGAAAAATGGGTACAAGCTAGAACACAGGAAGTTCCACCTCAACAGGAGGTGACAGAGTGACAGAGCCCTGGACCAGCTGCCCAGCGAGATTGTGGAGTCTCCTTCTCTGGAGGCTATCAAAACCCCCCTGGATGTGTTCCTATGTGGCCTTCCCTGGGTTATTCTGCTTTGGCCAGGGGAGTTGGACTCTATGATCTCTGGAGGTCACTTCCAACCCCTAACATCCTGTGATTCTGTGAGCTCACCCTGCAAATGCTGCAAGGGATGGACATACTTAATCCTTCAGCTGTCTTTGCCTACAGCCTGCACAAGGGGGTGGGGATGGCAGAGCTTGGAGGATGTCAGTTATTTAAACAGTGACATTGTTCATTTGAACCAAGGTTGGCATTTCAGTGGTGGTGGCTGAGAAGAAATAGCAGGAGTGCTTCATGGTACCTGTCTCAAATAGCTTAGCTGGAGTCCCAAGTCCAAACATTGAGGTTTCTGGTTTCCCTCCCTTTGGTTTCAGACCTTGCTCCAGGACCTTCCTTTGGAAAGAATGTGCCTGGTCTGTGTCAGCACTCGCAGTGGCCACAGAGATTCTCATCCTGGCATTAGGACCAAGGTTTGGATCTCAACCTGTGAGCCAGAGCACGAGCTTGAGCAGCACCTTCATGAGCTGCTGGTTCAGAGCTATTTCTTATCTGTTCCAACAGGCCTTTCATCACGGGGGCAGGCTGATTGGCGGCGCTGGGCGTGATTAATGCTGTGAGATGGTTAAACAAAAGCACAGATAGAGATTGAATTTGCAGGGCTCGAGCCTCCCCTAGCATTAAAATAAACCTTTGGCTTGTTTTTTCTCCTTTGGCAAGAAAGTAATTAACTCAAATTGAATTTGTGGAGGGCTCTCAACTCGGAAGGAGGGGTTTAATGAAAAAAAGGCTTCCCGGACTGCTGCAGCAGCTCAAGGACCAGCCCAGCCTGCACTTGCAGCAGGCTGGCAAAAGGAAACTTAACCATTTCCAGTGGATGTCCTGAAAACCTGCATCAGATGCTTCCAGCAGGACACAGGGGTGAGATAGTGACTTGACTTTTCCATTTTTTCCAGGCTCTAGCAACAATTTTATAATCACAGAATGGCTTAGCTTGAGAGGGACCTCAGAGGTCATCTACTCCAACCCCTCTGCCATGGGCAGGGATGCCTCTCAACTAGACTTGGTTGCCCAAGACTTCATCCCATCTGGCCTTAAAGCCAAGATATTTATTCCCTGTTAAGATCTGCATGTGGTGGCAGCTGCTTGGTCACGTTTCAGAGCAGGATCTTGCCCAGCATGGTCAGGTCATGCCTTTTCCTGTGAGCCTTGGAGTCCTGTGGAGGTGGCACCAAGGTGGGCAGACACAGAGCTGGCATGGAGCCCCTTGTCCTGCAGCACTGCTGCTCAGATGGATGTGTGTTTGCAGGACCTGAGCAGCGCCCTGTTTGAGAGCATCACATCATCTGCTGTCTGCTTGCCCAGAGAGGTTGTGGAGTCTCCTTCTCTGGAGAGATTCCAAACCCAACTGGCAACCTGCTGTGGGTGGTGTAGCAGGGAGGTTGGACTGGATGATCTTCGGAGGTCCCTTCCAACCTCCAGCATGCTGGTGTTCTGTGAAATGAAAGTTTCTTGGGCAGGTCAAGCACAAACTGGGTAAGTTTGCAGTCATTTATTTTCCCCCTGTCCCTTTGCAGCAGGTACTTTTCCATGTCAGTTTGTGCTCTTCCCATGAGCCCTTTTATTTTTGGATCAAGCTCATATTGCTCCTCCATTCCGTGGCTGCTCTTTGCAGTTATCTCTGTTATCTGTGTTTAAGTTGGGAGATTGGCAGCTGATAGAGAATCTCTTTCAAACCCTGCCAGAGTATTTGGTAACCTTTCTTCTGCTGTTGTGTTTGGGTTTTGTTTTGTTTTTTTTTTTCCTTTCAAGGCTCTTTGCTTATGTAGGCACTGTGGTAATGTGCTGCTCTTTCTCCAGCTTAGGAAGTCTCTTAGGCAAACATATGACTCCAAGCTGGCCAAGTGCATCTCAACCCCATGTGCCTGTTTTTGTTACAACTCTTGGAAGCACTGCTGGGAGTTGCTTTACTCCTTGGTCTGTGCTGAAAAAAATGAGTGGATTGTTTGAATTTTCCTTCTCATGCCCATGAAAACATCTCCCTGCCTCTCCATTTTATCTCTGCGTGCCCTAGCTGCCCAATGCACTGGAGAGGAGCATTGTCCTGCCACCAGAAGAAAGACAAAGATGACCTCAAGCTATGTAAAAGCTCATGTTTTCTGGCTTATTTAAAACCTCTTTTTTTCCCTTCTCATCTGATTGATTGCAAGGAGAAAGCCAAAGCTTCAGAGCCTGAGTAAAGGAAGCTTCTGAGCATTGTCTCTACAGAAAATAAGAACTAATTCTGCAAAAGCTGAATTAGTTCTCAGGATGAACTGGGAGAAAGGAGCATCAGAAGGGTCTGGAGCACAAGTCTT
>VWYK01043355.1:0-24542 GCA_013399775.1 Semnornis frantzii | reverse complement strand
GGAGATGCAGAAGGTGCAAAGTTACACTGAGCAGATCTCATAACTCAAAAACAATGCCTTGTACTGCAACCAGTGAGGCTGAAGTAAGGGAGAGATGTAGTTTCCTGCTTAATAAGCCTCATGTCCTTGAAGAATCACAGAATAGCATGAGATGGAATTGACCTCTAGAGACCATCCAGTCCAACCCCCTTGCCACATGAGGATCACCTAGGGCAGGTCACACAGGAAGACATTCAGGTTGGGTTTGAATGTCTCCAGAGAAGGACTCCACAGCCTCTCTGGGCAGACTGCTCCATGGCTCCAACAATCTCACAGTGAAAAGGTTTCTCCTTATGTTCCTGTGGAACCTCCTTTGCTCCAGCTTGCATCCATTGCCCCTTGTCCTGACATTGGACATCACTGAGCATGGCCTGGCTCCATCCTCCTGACACTGCCCCTCACATCTTTATAAACATGAGTGGGATCACCTCTCAGACTCATCTTCTCCAGGCTAAAGAGCCCCAGCACCTTCAGCCTTTCCTCAGCAGAGAGATGTTCCACTGCAGTGCTGTTCAGCATGTTACAAGGGGACTGTGTAGCTCCATCCTTACCAGAACCAACACCACCCAAATCCTTCCTTATGTTATGCTGCTTTCTGTGGGCATTGCTTGGCTGCTCACCTACCTTTTACTTCTCCCTCACAGATTGACCATGCAAGGTCGCCAAGCAAGGCAAGCCACTCTTGTGTTCTGGAGAATACTGCCTGTCCTGATGCTGTCCTAGCCCTCAGGAGTGTCTGCTCATTTGCAGAAGTGTGATTGATGCCAACAGAAACACACTGTCTTTGGGTTGCAAGGTCAGGAGGTAAGCCTAGCTGGCATGCAAACAGCTAAAGCCAAATGACCAGTTCTACTTTGATGCACACACTAAGTTCAGGTTTAAGGCTTTCAAACTATAATATTCACAGCAAGGCTAAGAAATTTCATGGCCTTCAATGTTCTTATCTCTCAGGTTACTTAGCACTGCCCTCTGCAGCTGAAGCTGCACCCAGGAATTCCTGAACGGTGCATGCAGCAGGACCTTGGGCAGGGCTACCCAAACTGCATTCCCACAGTGAGATACAGATATGCCCTCACAAAGAGAATCAGCTGATGTTCTCCTTTGCTTGCTGGACACTGAACTTTCAGTTTATATAAGAATGCTCAGGGGGCTTCTGCCCCCCACCCACAACTTCCATATTTTTGATTCAACACCAAATTATATTCATAAATTCACAGGTTAGTTAAGGTTGGAAGGGACTTTAAAGATCATGCAGTTCTACCCACCCTGCCATAGGCAGGGACACCTCCCACTAGACCAGGTTGATCAAGGCCTCATCCAGCCTGGCCTTCAACACCCCCAGGGATGGGGCATCCACAACCTCCCTGGACAACCTGTTCCAGTGTCTCTCCACCCTTACTGGAAAGAACTTCTTCCTAATATCCCATTCTCAATCTCTCTTCTTCCAGCTCAAAGCCATTGCCCCTCATCTTGTCACTACAATCTTGTCAAAAGTCCCTCCCCAACTCTCCTGTAGCACCTTTGGCTACTGGATGGCTGCTCTAAGGTCTCTGTGGAGCCTTCTTTTCTCCAGGCTGAACAGCCCCAGCTCCCCCAGCCTGTCCCCATAGCAGAGGTCCTCCAGCCCCATGATCATCTTCATGGCCTCCTTTGCACCCTCTCCAGCAGCTCTATGTTCCTTTTATACTGGGGGCACCAGAACTGGATGCAATGCCCCATGTGGGGTCTCAGCAGAGCAGAGGGGCAGAATCCCCTCCCCGTCCTGCTTCTCTCATTGCTTTGGATGGAGCCCATCACACAGCTGCCTTCTGGGATGCCAGTGACCATTGCTGGCTTCTGGGGAGTTTGTCACCAGCTTGCCCTGTATTTTACCTCTTGCACTTTTGGCAAATGTATCTCTGCTGAGCAGAAGACAGGAAGGGGTTGGTAAAGAACTGCACAGTGCCATCATGCCGGGAAGGGTGCTGGTGTGTTCCAAGAGCTCACACTCAGCCCTTCCTGCTCTGCTGTCACTCCTGCTCCTCTTCAGCACTACACTGAAGCATTTCTGAAAGTCAAAGTGTGTGTGTCCTCCTCACTGAGGCACACACGGGAGCACAAAGTCTCCTTGAGGATGTAAATTCATTTTCCTGTCTTTTTTTAGCAGAGTGACTGCTTTTGGTGTCATTAGCTGATCCACACTGGAACTTCCCTGAGCCATTCATTGAGGTAAATGTCCGGGCAGGTGAAACTAATGTTTCCCTTTCCCAGATGGGATGAACCACTTCATTTACTCAGGTCAGACACATTAAGAGCAGTAGTCTGCTTACTCCATAACGAAGAATTTTTTACAAAGGTGGCCAAGGGGCACTCAGGAAAATCAGCATTGATTTTCCAGCACTACCTGGAACACAGCCAGGTCTCACAGGCCCGGAATAAAATTAACTGAGGACTCTGAGCCTTAAAATGGTTAAAGGGAATAGCAGGTACAGGCCTGTCAGTCAAAGTCAGTGTGGGCAGGTGAGAAGGAATGGGTTACTACAGAATGAAAGGATGAGATAATTAACCTCACTCAGCATGGGCTTATGAGGGCAAATGACCCTGTCACACAGAATCACAGAACATTAGGGATTGGAAGGGACCTCTGAAGACCATCCAGTCCACCCCTTCTGGCAGAGCAAGATCACCCAGGGCAGGTCACACAGGAACACATTCAGATGGGTCTTGAAAATCTCCAGAGAAGACCACTCCACAACCTCTCTGGGCAGCCTGTTCCAGAGCTCCAGCACCCTCACAGTGAAAAAGCTTTCGCTACGTTCATGTGTCAAGAGAACCTAATGTTAGTTTTGCAAAACTCCTAAGGTTGCTGCCATAAAGACTGCATCCTGTTCAGGGATGCTTGGGGATCACAGAGCACTTTAACCACTAAAATTTATAATCAGTAGAACAGATTGGATGGATTTAAAGGGCATTCATTGATGAGCTTTGATTTAGGGGGAAACCTGGCAGACTGGGGGATGCTGCTAGAGGAGTCCCAACATATATTCATTTGCAATTCTGAGACACCCTGAAGACAGGAGGAAAGCTGCAATGAGAAGCCAGGCTGGAGTGTCAACTTGTGTGGCTAAACCTGTCAGCATGAAATGTCCAGCTTGTTTTCTCTGCCAAAGAAGTTATGGTAAACTTGAAAACAACTGGAATGTCTCCAGACTGCTGCTGTCCCAGCAGACCTCCCTCTGCTATTCAATTCTGGCTATTCTTAATAATTTATCTCTCTGTCTTGGGTTTGATTAACACTAATTGACTGTCAAAAACACAGCTGAGTGCCCAGAGCTCTCTCTGCTGTCCCTAATGGAAATGTGCTGTATGGAAAAGAGTTCATTTCAGTGAGCTCTGGCCTCCACTGAAAGCACCAGTCCCTCACAGATGTGTCAGCCCCATGGGATGGGCAGCGGGATTGCAGCCTGGACCATTTCATGCACTCCTGCAAAGCAAAGTCATAGCAAGATGGCAACTCTTGTGTGCCGTATCCCCAAGCCCATTCCTTGCCCACGACCTGGCCCCTTTGCTGCTGCCTAGTTATTTCCCCAGCCACCCTCAATAAATGATGACATGGGGTCCTTAAAATGCCCAGAAGGTGCCACTTTTTGACCGATTCAGCTGAGCTCATTTGCAGTTGTCATAAAGTGGTTTTGTTTGTTTTTTTTTTCCCCCTTGCAAACAGCTGGAACAACTTCAATTGAATTTATGTAAAGAGCAGGTTTGTTTCTGAGCTGGTGACTCATGTTCTTGTCTATTTCTCATTAAATATTATTCCTGGAAATGGCACACACGGGTTTTTTTTTCCTATTTAATTGTCATGGCTGAGGGGATTTAATCTATGCACCAAGTCAATAAAATGTTATCATCAGCCGGCCACATGAAATGCAATCAGGGTGCTACTGCCTGCATTGGCTGTGAGACGTGGATGTGCTCTCTTGATGTGGGGGGAAGGCATTCAGGGTGGGCTTTGCTTCACTCAGAGAGAAAGAAGCGACTGGAAACCAGACAAACAGACCAAGTGAAGCTCACTCCCCGAGCCAGCTCTTACCTGCCAGCAGGAGTCGGGAGCCGTGGCAGAGCCCTCCCAGCACAGGCTGGTATTTAATGGACGCCAGGCTGATGCTCAAAGAGCAGCAGGAATTCCCACAGCCGTGTTCACCAGCAGGAGGATGAGCAGCTGGGGTGCTAACGGCATTATCCTCAGCCTTCCGAAGGCAACAGAACTGATTTTCAGATGCATCTCTGGGATTTGCCTCATATCAAAACCTGAAGGTTTTGAGGAGCTCAGAGGTGGCCTTCTTTGGGCTGCTTTAATTCTCACCAGTTGAGCCAGGTATTAAAAAGAGCTCGACTCCACCTAAAGCAATTCTGACACATTCTTTATCATGCCTTTTTCTTTGCAATATGCTGAGAGCCACTGAAGATTTGGGAGTTGTGTTTGCTGTTGGAGCCTGGTAGCTTTAGCAGTGTCATCATTACTGCTGCCCTGCAAGAGGGCCATTTGCTCCAGCTACAGCAGCTGTTCAAGCCCCTGAAGGGCTTCTGAGCTGACCAGGTTGCTCACGCTGAGGAAACCCACTGCCCTGCTGACTGCCCTGGGGTCACATCAGCACATCTGCACCACAGAATGCCTGTGGGCTCCCCACAGGAAAACATCCAACCACTCCTCTTTAGTGTTTGTGGGACCTGAAAGGAGCCTACAAGGAAGCTGGGAAGGAACTTTTGACAAAGGCTTGTAGGGATAGGATGAGAGGGAATGGATTGAAGCTTGAGGAGGGAAGTCTGTCCCAGGTTGGGAACTATAGAGTTAAAAAAAGTCCTTTTGGGATCTGAAGATTGTTATTCAATGCCACAATTCTGCTATCTCTTCATAAGCTCAGGGCCAGCCCAGCTTGTTCTCTTTTCCTCCCCCTCCAGCCTTCTGCCGGGCAGGAGCTGCGTTATCAGGACAAACATGTAAGGATAGGCCTGGTTGGGGCCTCCAGAGGCTGTGCTTAGGCCTCTTGGATGGCAGAGGCATGAGGGAGGGAGGATTGGAGCACTGGGGATGATAGATTTAGTTTTGGGTTGGGGGAAAATTCAAAGGGGTTTGCTTATGGACTCTGTATCTGCCTTGTAATTTCTGTCTGTAACTCTCCAAATATAATTCTGTTTTATTTCTCCAATTCATTTGAGAGCTTCACTCTGTCAGCTCTTTAAACCCACGACAAAGACTTAAACTGGAGATTAGGAAGAAATCCTCTGCAGTGAAGGTGATGAGACACTGGAACAAGGCCAGGTTGGATAAGGCCTTGATCATCCTGGTCTGGTGGGAAATGACCCTGCCCATGGCAGGGGGTTGGAACTGTATGATCTTCAAGGTCCCTTCCAACCCAATCAGTTTCATGAATCTATGAATCTCTGTAAGCTGCTTGAAGAAAAAAGGCCATTGTCTCTGCATGAAAACAAATCAGAGCATACTCCTTCACCAAACCATCTACTGCCCAAACAAAATCAGATTGTTCAGAATCTCACATGGCAGGGCCTGAGCTCTGCAACTGCAATGCATCAGGAGCTAATCAGCAGTTAATATAAAGCAATGGTAATAAACAATAAAGAGTGTTTGATATAGCTTCATAATCATCTTGTGGCACCACCATTCCCAAACACACACATAAATCTGCCAAAAGAGGCAGCTCCACAGCAGAAACACTTCTAGATGTATTTAAGAAACAGGATGAAAGTCCTATCAAGCCATGGCAGACCTAATCTAGTATCACACAGCATTTATCACACTACCAGTCATATGAAACTAGATACCCACTGCACCACAAGCAGGTAGCAGTTTACTGCAGGCCAAAAAGAACTGGCATGCTGGCCATGCAGGGACTTCACCTGCAAGCATAAACCACTTGTGAAGTAAAACAGGGAACCTTAAATCTGTGCCATGGGCCCTGCTAAAGCCAAGCAGGTGGTTGAAGCCCCATTCCTGGAGGTGCTGAAAAGAGGCAGAGGTGTGGTGCTGAGTGCCATGGTTTAGCACCAGCCTTGGTAGCTAGATAATGGTTGGACTCAAGAATCACAGAATGCAGGAGTTGGAAGTGATCTCTAGAGATCATCCAGTTCAACCCTCCTGCCACACAGGAATATACAGGCCAGTTCTGAACGGCTCCAGAGAAGGAGACTCCACCTCTCTGGGAAGCCTGTGCCACTGCTTTGTCTTCCTTAAAGAGGTTCTTCCTCATCTTTAGATGGAACTTCTTATGTTCCAGTTTGGGCCCATTACCCCTTGTCCTGTCACTGGACATCACTGAAAAAAGCCTGGCCTCATTCTCCTGACACAGGACTGATGAGATCACCCCTCAGTCTGCTCTTCTCCAGACTAAACAACCCAAATTCACTGTGTCTTTCCTCATCACAGAGATGTTCCAGTCCCCTAACCTCAATCCTGATGACCTTAAAGGTCTTTTCCCATCAAAACCATTCTATGATTCTATAAAGAAAGCCAGTGGAGTTCCAGATGCCTCAGGGATTTCCAGTGTGGGCTGTACAAAGCCCTCAAAAATTCTGATGACTTTTAAGAAATGCAGAGTAAGCTGGGACACAGCTCCAGTGGTAACAGCAGATGGTATCTCAAAGGTTCTGGTTCCTACTTAGCAAAGTGCTCATGGCACAACTCAGCCCACATAGCAGGGCTGCCAGTCACACGTGCCTGGAGTAAGCCATATCTGTGATGTTTTTCTCAGCCCAGGCTTTCATAAATGAATACCAGAGCTCACTGCCAGAGCAATCATAGAGCTGAGAGCTTCAGTTTCCCAAGGTGCAGAGAGGTGGTTGAAAATTTCCTCACAAGCTATTACATGAGAAAAGTGGGACTTGCAGCTAATGACAGGCTCACACACAAAGGTCTGCTTTCAGTGGGAAACTCTGATTTCTTGTCTTAGAAACTCAGCAAATGGAGAAGTGCATAATGCTTCATGGAAAAAAAACCATTCCCAGCAGGAAAAGGGAGCCCTCCAGTTCCAATTCCCCTGGGCCCAGAGGTGGTGCTTCAAGGGTGTTTGCCTGCCTTCGTATTTGATGTTTCTGTGTTCCACATAAACCACAACATCATCTGGAAAATGTCAGATCGTTTTTTTCCCCCTGCACTGGTCACTCTCAGCAATGGTGTGTCCAGCAGGACCAAGGCAGGGACTACCCCTCTGTACTCAGCACTGGGGAGGCCACACCTTGAGCCCTGCATTCAGGTTTAGAGCCCTCACTCCAAGAAGGATGTTGAAGTGCTGAAGCTGGTCCAGGGAAGGGTCTAGAGAACAGGTCTGGTGAGAAGCTGAGGGAACAAGTTGTTTAGTCTGGAGAAGAGGAGGTTGAGGGGAGACCTTAGAGGTCTTTTCCATCCTTAATGACCCTCTGATTCTACAATTCTCCTTTTGTAAGTGAGGGTGTGCACAGCACAGCTGGTGTGTATGAGCACAGTGCTGCGTCACATTTCCAAACATCACTGAGGGGCTCACACCCTCCTGCCTGGTGGTGCAATCACACACAACCACTCACTGACATCTGCAGGCTCACAGTGTGAGCAGAAACTCTCATCTCTGACTTTCCAGAGAGGATCCTGTTTGTTTTTTAAGTCCCTTTACAAACAATGCTGTCTGCTGCTAAAACACCTTAGGTACTTCTGACTGAATGCTGTCACACCCTGGTTTGTGACCTAAGCCAGAAACCCAGGACTATTCAAAGCATTAATCTGGTAGCTGAGCAACCTTCAGAAGAGCAACAGAAACAGGAGAGCTAGAAGGAACCAAGCCTAGCTTTAAAAATGGAAACCAGAAAACCAAAGTCCCTGCTAGTATAGCTGCAGGCAATCCAAAAGGCATGTCTGAGCTGCTTCTAATCATACCAGCCCTGGTCCCCAGCAGGAGGTGAGGGAAGAAGCGTGACACAGAGCTGACAAACATACCTTTAATTCCAGACTGCCACGCTGGGGGACGTGAGCCAGGTTGTCCTCAGGAAAACTCACTCTGGCCTGTCGGAAGCACCACTTCAGCAACTGATCAGTGTGATCCCAATTAGAGAGAGAAGTCAAAGCTGGCCACAAGCCCCTCAGGGAGGGTCAGATTCTGCACCACAGCCTGCAAACACACTTTCCTGTAACTTGCTGTCCCACCTAGTGGCACATCCCTACCCAAACCTGCCTGCCTGTATGGAATCATTGGATTTCTTAGGCTGGAAAAGATCTTGAAGATCATGGAGTCCAGCCACTAACAAGTCCACTGCTAAACCATGTAACTCGGTGTAAAGGAAATGGATTAAAAATTAATGATATTAATTTTTATGTCCAGGCAGAGATTGTTAATAACTATGAATACTGTTTATTAACATCAAATCTGGCCACAAAACTTATATACAAGGTTCAAAAATGCAGGGTTTGGAAATTTATACATGCAGGGAACAGGCAAAACTGGAAGTCTTAAAGGCAACCAGCATAAGCAAACATTTTTACTGGCAGAGAAGGTTTGTGTGGTCACTCACACTGCCTGCAGTTAGTTATCCTGCTTAGCCACTGGATGGGTGCAGGAAGTTCCTTCCTGCTTATGGCAGAAGGCAATCAATAGTTACAAGAGGCTTGAAGTATTTACTCACAAAATATTATGGGACAATACCCAAAGCACATGGTGGGGCTGCTGCTGGGCTGAAAGCTGCTAGAGGCTTTGGAGCTTCCTCAGGCTCCTGGATGCTTCAGAAAGGAGGCAGACAATCTCTGAGCTGGTCCTGGCTCTCCTGGCAGCAGGCTCTCATGTGCAGGCAGACGTCTTCGCTGTGCAGTCTCGGCACGGTCACGCTGGCTGTGCAGGCGTGGAGGCATCAGGGCCTCAGCAGGCAGCATACAATAGCAGAGAGCACCTTAGCAGAGAGAGCCCAATGTGCTACCTGCTCATCCTTTCTATCCATTTCAGCCCCAGACTGATGGGCCTTTGGACATAGATTAGCCAATCAGGATGGCAGTTTGCCCACATTAGGTGAAGTTGGGGCTTTTGTCCCCTTCCTGTGGCCAGCACCCCCAGCACAGAGGGAGGGGGAGCAGGGGAACATGCCTGGGCAAGCCAGGACATGTACAAGCTCACTTGGCCTATCTAGGCCTACCACGACACTCAGCACCAAACCTCCAGGGATGGGGATTCAATCACCTTCCTGGAAAGCTTGTTCCAGTCTTTGAGAACCCTTTCAGTCAAGAAGTTTCTCCTCCTAGGCAGCCTGAACCTGTTTTTCTCTTTCAGGGAAGAAATTGTTCTGTGCCACTTTGCCAGCAATGGGCTGGTGGGCAAGGAGGATGCCCCCTCAGTGTCACAAGGAGCAAAGGAAGAATATGGAGAAGGCTCAGGGGCCCACAGAAGGCTCCAGAGTCAGCCAGCAGTAAATGGTTATATGCGACGACAGAGATAATGCTACAATAATTTTAATTTAAATCACACAAATCTGCAGCAGCTCAGCAAGTGAGAATGCACATAAGCCAAAAGGCCCAAATCCAGCCTGAGCAAGACCACATGTTGCACGAGATGCCTGCAGCTACCATGCCAGGCCACAGCTGGAAAGGAGACCTTCCAGTAAAAGCCACCTTGCTGTGACTTTTAATCATGGTATGCATGAACACCCTCACCTTCATGAGACAAAAGGGCATCTTGTCAAGATGGACCAAGTTGGCCACTTGATTACTTCATTGCCCTTCTTTAATTACTAAAAGGTGGATCACAGAGGTAGTGGTTTTTCAGCAGGCCTCAAAGTGCACTAACAAGTGCTGAGGAGTGAAGTCTGCAGTATCACTAATGTAAAGCAATGCATCACCCATGGGGTCCAGGAAAGAGCAGTGCAGGGGGAACAGGAACACCAGGCATGGCAACAGCAGTGGAGAGGATGAACTCTCACCTTGGACTTTCCTACAAGTTACTGGCAGGGGGTTCTTCAACAGCCCAGTTCCAAACATCACACAAGTATGAAAAACAAACAAACAAACAAACAAACAAAAAAAGGAAAAAGAGGGAAGAGAGGAGAGGGGAGAGGAGGAAGGAGAAAGAGAAAAGACAGGTCCAAAGACAAAGAACTATTATCCTGAGAAACCAACCAAGTTTGTTATAGCAAAGCTATGATTTTCCAATCTTTGTCTGAGACCTGCAGGATGAGAGCATTGTTATAAAGCAAACCCAGTGCTGTCCAAGCCCATCACTTGCTCAAGAATTCGCAGCAAATTTATTAGAATGGATGAGAAGGAGCAAGATGCTGAAAGCAGCAATTAAAGCAGCAATAAATCCCCTTTTTTAGTGTGTGTTATTTTGTAAAGATCTTTACTATTTCAAAAAATAACTTTATTTCCCACAAGGATGCAGTGACAGGATTACTGTGTGCCAACCTAAATTACAGCCTGTCAGAAGAAGCAAAAGCCCTCAGGCAGGAAAAGGCGTTGCAGTCTGTGGCAGCAGGATGCAGCCACGGTGGGTTTAACGTGGGAAGTGGTGCCCTGCACCCTTGCAGCTGAAATCCATGGGCCTGAAGTTTAGAGATCCACTCAAAAGGCAACACCAGTGGCAATGCTTCTCGGCACTGAGGTTTCTAGGGAACAGGAGGTTGCAATTCATTTCAAAGAAAAACTTCTTTGCTGTGAGGGTGCCAGAGCCGTGGAGCAGGCTGCCCAGAGAGGTGACGGAGTCTCCTCTCTGGAAACTTTCAAAAACCAACTGGGCACATTCCTGTGTGACCTGTCCTAGGTGATTCTGCTCCATCACGGGGGAGATCTCCAGAAGTCCCTTCCAATCCCTACCATTCTGTGATTCAATGAATGCAGGCCTTCATCATGCAGAGTCCAGTAGGGCTTGGCAACCCTTGGAAATGCAACCCTAGTGATAGAGCAAGGGGGAATGGTCTGGAGCTGAGGCAGAGCAGGGTTAGACTGGATCTTAAGAAGAAGTTCCTCAGTAGGAGGGCGGTGAGACTCTGGAATAGCCTTCCCAGAGAGTTTGTGGATGCCTCCTCCCTGGAGGTGTTCAAGGTCAGGCTGGATGAGGCCTTGAGCAGCCAAGTCTAGTTGAGAGGTGTCCCTGCCCATGGCAGGGGAGATTGGAGTAGATGATCTCTAAGGTCCCTTCCAACCTGAGCCATTCTATGATACAAAGGGAAAAGGAACATACAAGGCCACGAGAAGAGCCTTAACCATTTTGCTCACAGCTATGTCCTACCTCTCAACTTGCTTTTCAATTGCCAGTTCTTATTATGGCAAAGTAATGTTGGAAATGTCAAATCAATGACATCTGGAAGCTTGGAAAAAGGGAGAAATGTTTTAAAACCTCAAAGATTTGGGCTTGGTGGTTGATGGGTTTTTCCATGCTTTTTCATCTCCACATTTGGAAGGAAGAACCTCAGGATTTTTTCTCTCAGTGTGACACCAGCGTAAATTGGAGCCTATTTCCCTCAGCAGACTTCATTCTCTGCAGAACTGTGCAGCATCTCAGCTCTTTAGATCTGCAGAGCCACAGCTGAGGAGCATGCAGTGATATTCAGGCACGGCCTGAGCCCCACTTAATGGAAGAAATGCTTCGGTTCCCTGGATTGCCACACATCTGGGGGGAAAATCACTTTCGCTTTGATGTCACCCGACTCCCAAGGGATTTAAAGCAGGCATTAGGAAACCCCTAATGTTTTGGGGTGAGTGTTTTCTCACCTCTGTAAGACTGATTCCTGTCAGTTTGGCAGGGTGAGAGGCTCAGACACAAATGGAAGAGGGAACCTCATCAATACCTTATAGTCAACACCTCCTGCATTTGTTGCCACACAGCTCTGGTAGCCCAGTCCAAAAGTTTAAGCCCCATCACAGGGAAGAGGAGCAGGCATCTCGAGCTTGGTGACACCTTCTCCACCTGCACAAACGGCACAAGGGACAACCACAGTACTGATCAGCTGTCCCAGGTTGGGAACTATAGGGTTAAAAAAGTCCTTTTGGGACTTGAAGATTGTTATTCAATGCCACAATTCTGCTATCTCTTCATAAGCTCAGGGCCAGCCCAGCTTGTTCTCTTTTCCTCCCCCTCCAGCCGGGCAGGAGCTGCGTTATCAGGACAAACATGTAAGGATAGGCCTGGTTGGGGCCTCCAGAGGCTGTGCTTAGGCCTCTTGGATGGCAGAGGCATGAGGGGGGAGGATTGGAGCACTGGGGATGATAGATTTAGTTTTGGGTTGGGGGAAAATTCAAGGGGGCTCGCTTATGGATTCTGTATCTGCCTTGTAATTTCTGTCTGTAACTCTCTCCAAATATAATTCTGGGTTTTCTCTCCAATTCGTTTGAGAGCTTCACTCTGTCAGCTCTTTAAACCCACGACATCAACCCAGTAATTACTCTTTCTTTTCTCCAGGTCTATGCTGGGCATGTAGGTAGCAGGGAAAGCAAAGATGCAGTATCCCTGATGGGGATGGGACTGATGAGACTGATGTCCCTGACAAGAACAGGATGAGATCTGTTCTTAACAGACAGCCATGGAGGGAAGCAGAAAGTTTGAGGGCTGTTGTGGAGATGAGTGTTGAACAAACTCTAAAATCTGAACATACATTTCTCTTACTTTAATCTCTATTGAAAATGATGCATTCAGAGCATTTGGAATGTTTGTGTCAACAGAAACATTTCTTGTAAGTAGTGACTGCTGTTGGAAAGCTTCAAAAAAATCAGGGAGGGGAAGGTTATTACTGGAATCCATCTCCCAAAAAAGCTATAAACAAGAAGTTGTTGGAGCTGCACACCCTCTTCACTACAAAGATAGTGAAAGTCTCTATGCTTTTATGTTTGCTGCAGTGAAGTTCTGTGGGAATTTGAATTAAAATAACAGTTTGATGGCTGCAAGGTGATCGAAATAGTATCACAAAGCTGTAAATATACCTAAGAGAGGAGGGAAAATGTAGATTTTTTTTTTCCCATTTATGGAAACCAGTCAAATAAAATTCTGCAAAATGTCATTATTTTTTCTTTCTAAAGGAGATATGAATTTCAAACCCTGTGTATTTTAAAGAGATGTATTTTTCTATAGACATTCGAGCCAAGAGTGTGCACAAAACACTCCAAACATACCTGGCCACCACCTAGCACCTCCCAGTGATCCTTCCTTCAGACAACAAGATGTAAACAGCCAAATGAAACAGCTCTCCCATTTGGCTCCTAGTCATTTTTTCCCAAGTATCTAAGCCTCTCCTGTCATGATATGTGGGAAATGATTGCATCCATGATAATTACAATCAATTTATTATTATTATCAATTACTGTAATCAACACCAAATTGGAAGCTTTCCTTCCTGTCATTCTGCCACAGCTTTGCTAAGGAAACATGCAGCACACAGCACCTCCTGCAGAAACGCAACAACAAATGCAATCTGTTACTGCCTCTGGCACAAGGTCTCAGTGCTGACCTGCTCAGGTGTTCTGAACTGAAACCAGGCAGTGGTGAAAACACTGCTACCTCAGGTCTGTTCCATATAGAATAACATCCTTATGTAAAAGACTTTGAAATGCACAGAGCTCCACAGTTGTTTTCGTCTTGGTGCTATGAAAAGGAAGCTCACGACACATAGGAAACAACCATAAGTAAATTACCTCCAGGAAGCATAAAATGTTATTTTACTAAAAGATTTTGTTCTGTTTGGAGTATGAAGGATGAAGTGAAAAAGGCAGGTTAGCAGAATCAGGACTAATACAGAGATATGAGGGGTAGAACATGTTTGTGTCTGCGTTCATTTTCAAGAGCTCCCCTCTAATGGAAATAAAAGAGCATGGGGAAGTCCATCAAAGTGGGACTGATTTTGCAGGAATTAGATGAAAACTACCAATCTAAGGACTAAAAGATACAAACAGGTTCCACTTAAGACTGCAAATCATTCAATAGATGTAGAAGATTCTGTTTAAGACTCAAAAGACAGCAAGACATTAACAGAAGGGTGAAATAACCTAGCTATGTATTTAATCTGTGTTCTGATGTCTCTAGTATCATATTCCCTGTTTTAGATCTGTATAATTACATAAACAATGCTGAAAACTCATGGCCAGCTGTTTGCTCAATGGAGCTAACAGAGCTGCAAGGACCAGAAATGAGAAGCAAACTTCGTTGAGGGCATTTCATGCAGTGAATCCTCCAAAAAAGCTGGATTCTAGAAGATTCTAACTGTTGTGGTTTGAGAAGAAGACAAATTAAGCAGCAGAGGTGACAAATACTCAAGGCATTCAAAGTTCCTCTTGTACCATTGCCTTTCAGCTGCTGAAAACAAAACTTTAATTTCATGAGGTTTCACCTGGATTGGGGCAGTCCCAAGCACAAACACAGACGGATGGAGAGCAGTCCTGAGAAGGGCTGTAGGGTGCTGGTTGATGAAAAGCTCAATATGAGCCAACAGTGAGTACATGCAGCTCAAAAAGCCAACTGAATCCTGAGCTGCATCAAAAGCAGCATAGGCAGCAGGTCAAGGGAGGAGATTCTCTCCTTCTGCTCTGCTGAGACCCCACCTGCAGCACTGCATCTGCTCTGGAGCCCTCAGCACAAGAAGGACATGCAGCTGAGCAGGTCCAAAGGAGGGCCACAAAGATGATCAGAAGGCTGGAGCACCTCTCCTGTGGGGACACGCTGGGAGAGTTGGAGTCATTCAGCCTGGAGAAGAGAAGGCTCCAGGGAGATCTTAGTGCAGTCTTCTAGTACCTGAGGGGGGAGCTACAGGAGAGCTGGGGAGGGACTTCTAACAAGGGCTTGTAGTGACAGCATGAGGGGCAAAGGCTTTGAGCTGGAAAAAACTGGATTGAGATGAGATATTAGGAAGTAATGAGGGCAATAAGGCACTGGAAGAGGTTGCCCAGAGAAGTTGTGGAGGCTACAAGCCTGTCAGTGTTGAAAGCCAGGCTGGCTGGGGCAACTAGTCTAGTGGGAGATGTCCCTGCCCATGCAGTGGAGTTGGAACTGCATGATCTTTAATGTCTCTTCCAACCCAAAGCACTCTAGAATTCAAGGTTCCTCTTCCCCATGCATTCCTACTGAAAGCTGCCTGCACCCTCAGTAAAGACCCCCAGGCAGAGCCATGAGGAAAACCATGCAGATGTTTAAAAACTGGTCCTGTGGCACCTCACTGCCCCTACTCAGATTTCATCCACCCTGCATTTGAGGACCTGGCCAGATAAGGTGCCTGGCATTTGGCAGGCAGAAGGCCGTGCCTGCGACTGAAGTGTCAGTGGTGCATGTGGCCTTTGCAGGTAAAAGCAGCTGTGCCTTGACTGCTGATTGCCATTCACAGCCTGCAGCTGAATGCCAGCACAGAGCTGCTTTCTGTCCTCCTGAGGGAAAGCCACACATGCTCTTGCTAGGAGCAGGCCAGGCAGCACAGTTTGCAGCAGCTCCCTAGCAGCAGGAGACTGGAGTTCTCACACAGGAGACAGCTCTGATGCTATTCTGGAGTGAGTGAGGATTATGCCAAACCCTAATGCTCCATACCAAGGAAATTAAATCGCTCAACATATTTTACAGTTCAGGGAAATAATGTTGCTTCATTGTTCCTCCAATGAGGTCTTTACCTCTGTTAGAAGGACATTATCAGATTGATTACTGTGGCAAGTCCAAGCGAGCTGCCAGGTTAACCCTGAGCACAAAGAGCTGTTTGGAGGCAGTGGGAGAAGGGCAAACATTTCAAGTGGGGAGGAATTCTTTAAAATATGTTAACAGCATGAAGCCAGGAATCAAGACATTGCAATCATTTCAGAATCAGAGAATGTTTGGGTTGGAGAAGCTCTTTAAGCTCATCCGCTCCAACCAGCCTCTTCATTCTACCAAGCCTGGTGCTAAGCCATGGCCCTCAGCACCATGTCTCTGCCTCTTTGAAACACCTCCAGGGATGGGGATTCACCTCCCTGGGCAGTCTCTTCCATCCGTTGACATCTCTCCACTTAAAAATATCAATAGGAAAAGCCTTGCTACTCTGGAGGGAACCACGAGGTTAGAAAATACCACTGCAGCTTAGAAACCTGCACCTTCTTCAGTGCAGGAAGGCTAACAGAGCCTCAATACTACAGCTCCCACTTCTCACCTAAGGGCCAGTAAAACTGTATGGGGCTCTATGCAGACTGGAGTCACAGGTGGTGCTTTCAGAGATTCCTTGGACTTCAGATTGGACAGGATTTAGGTCCCCTAGTGCACTGGAGAAGATCCAGATAAGGGCAACAAAGCTGGTAAAGGGTCTGGAGAACAGGTCTGGTAAGGAGCAGCTGAAGGAACAGGGGGTGTTTAGGCTGGAGAAGAGGAGGCTGAGGGGAGACCTCACTGCTCTCTTCTCTGAAAGGAGGATGGAGAAAGGTGGGGGTTGGTCTCTTCTCCCTAGGATCAGGTGATAGGAGGAGAGGAAATTGTGCCAGTTAAGATTTAGGTTGAATATGAAGAAAATTTTTTTTGCTGCAAGAGTGGTCAGGGACTGGAAGAGGCTTCCCAGGGAGGTGGTGAAGTCACCATCCCTGGAGGCGTTCAAAAAATGTGTGGACATGACACTTTAGGACATAGTTTAATGGTCATGGTGTTATTGCATTGATGATTGGATTGGATGACCTTGGAGGTTTTTCTAACCCAGACAATTCTATGTCTCCATGAAAAAAATAATTATACAGCAGGCTGCAGCTAAAGATTTGGAGATGCAGATGCTGACGATGCTCAAGGGAGTAAAAGTAGAAAAATACACACCTGGCAGACCCAGATCTCCCTGGCTCCTTTTGGGCACCAGTCACCAAAAGAGTTGTGCTGGGTGTTGTGACATGCACAAGGCAATGACCACAGGCTCTGCTTTCTGTCACCAAGAGGAGCTGGAGTACTGATGGGCAAGGGGGAGCAGAGGAAGTCAAAAGCACTCAGCACTTCCTAGGCAGCATGAAGGATGCTCTCAGTTCACAGAACCACAGAGTACTGGGGGTTGGAAGGGACCTCCAGAGATCTTCTAGTCCAGGCTCCCTGCCAGAGCAGGGCCACCAAGAGCAGGTTGCACAGGAACACATCTCCTTCTCTGGAGACTTTCAAGGCCTGTCTGGATGCGTTCCTGTGTGACCTGAGATAGATTTTATGGTCCTGCTCTGGTGAGGGGGTTGGACTCAATGATCGCTTTGGGTCCCCTCCAACCCCTAACATCCTGTGACTCTGCTGCAAAACCACAGGACTCAGGTGCTGTGCCTCCTGCACAGTGCTGCCAACAGACCCAGGGTGCAGATGCTGAACTGCTAACCCATCTGAAAAGCAAACAAGGCCAGGCACAGGGAGCTGGGGGAACCAGGACTAATGAAATCCTGCAAATGTGCTTGGTGGTTTCCCCAGCCAGGGCATCTTCCTGAGTGACAGATCATTCATCTTCTGCAGCTCCTACTGCCCAGAGATCAGCTTCTTGGTTGTTTTCAGCTAAACCTACACAAACCAAAGTATTTTCAAACAGGAACCCAGATGCGACGGGGCCTGCCCCAGCCTGTGACAGGGACAGGCAGGTTAATGATGATTGATGTCACATCACTCTTCATAAAGCACCCACTTGCCACATCAGGAGTTTTCACTGTCATTTATGGAGCGATGTCGGAGACGCCAGCAGCTGAGGTCTAGGGTCAAGGAGAAAGGGACAGGAGGATGAAATAACCAATTAAGCCTCCCCCGCCTGCCAGCAGCAGGCACTAGAAATAGACATGGAGCAAAAGCCAGGGGCGGACTGTTTTGTTCTCTTGTGTTTCCAGGCTGCCTGTGGCCCTACACAGCTGACACTGCTCATACCGAGCAAGCCCTGAATGAGGAGATAGCAGCTCAGGTTAAGCTGTGGTTGACAAAAATCATCAAATCATTTTGGTTGGAAAAGCCCTTTAAGATCTTTCAGTCCAACCATTCTCTAGCTTTGCCAAGGCTGGTACTAAACCACAGCCCTCAGCACCACATACGACCCAGCAATGGTCACTGGCAGCCCAGAAGGCAGCCGCGTGCTGGGTTGCATCTAAAGCAGTAAGAGCAGCAGAACAGGGAGGGGATTCTGCCCCTCTGCTCTGCTGAGACACCACCTGGAGCACTGCATCCAGTTCTGGTGCCACCAGCACAGGAAGGACATGGAACTGCTGGAGACAGTCNGGCAGCCGCGTGCTGGGTTGCATCTAAAGCAGTAAGAGCAGCAGAACAGGGAGGGGATTCTGCCCCTCTGCTCTGCTGAGACACCACCTGGAGCACTGCATCCAGTTCTGGTGCCACCAGCACAGGAAGGACATGGAACTGCTGGAGACAGTCCAGAGGAGGCCACAAAGAGGATAAGAGGACTGAACAAGACACTGACATGAGCTAGTGCTCCTGTGCTGGAAACTGGCACGCAAGCAAAGAATCATGAGGGCTGGAAAAGCCTTCAAAGATCATCCAGTCCAACCATCAACCCAATACTGTCATGGCCACTAAATC
Organism: Semnornis frantzii; assembly: GCA_013399775.1. NCBI lineage: Eukaryota > Metazoa > Chordata > Aves > Piciformes > Ramphastidae > Semnornis > Semnornis frantzii. Next base: position 6,045 of record VWYK01043355.1, on the reverse strand, counting down.
ACACCCCAAACTGCCATGTCCACACATTTCTTGAACACTTCCAGGGATGGTGACTCCACCATCTCCCTGGGCACCCCATTCCAAGCTCTGACCACTCTTGCAGCAAAGAAATTTTTCTGTCTCAAACCTAAAACATCCCTGGCACAATTTCAGACCATTTCCTCTCCTCTTATCACTAGTTACTTGGTAAAGGGAACCAAAACCCACCCTCCTTTCAGGGAGTTGTAGAGAGCAATGAGGTCTTCCCTCAGCCTCTTCTTCACCAAACAAGTTCCCTAAGCCGCTTCTTGCTCTAGGTAAGAGCAAGAAGTGCAGTGGTGAGCCAGGAAGGAAAGACAAGATGCTGTTCTCTGCTATAACCATTTCTGGTTGTGTAACACTTCTGAACTGGGTCTGACAGCTGCAGCTCTTGACATCTGTGAGTTACAAATATGAATCAGTGGTAATGAACGGTGGTGTTTCACTTGATCTATGACTTAAGCCAACTTATTGTGTGGTAAAAAAAAATATAATAAAGGTCAAAAATTAATCAAGACAATGGGATCTGCAGAGCTTGGTACTGCAGGAGCTGGGAAATTTCACGTGAGGTTATTTGTCCTCCAGTTCAAGAACCAATTTTTGGGTGGTTCTCTCTGCTGTTTAAACTAACCAGAGTCATTTTAGGGGAGGGACAAGGTTAATAGGAGTCCTAAAATTGGTTTGCTCAGACAGTTTTGCTGGCTGGGGCTCTCATCCCAGTTCCAGAACAGAAGGAGCTATCATGAGATATCAGCCAGTTCAGAAAGCTTTTGCACAATTTGAAAGTCATTTGCACAACACTAAGAACAAGCAGAGACCAGCTAGAGAACACCTTTCACTACTTCCTTGTGGTGGGGCACACCCATGTCCCTGCCCCACTGAAGGTTTGAATGGGGTGTGAAACTGTTCTGCTTCCCCCTACCTCTGGTTCCTGGGGTTTGGAATGTGAAGGGAGTAGGTGTCAAGTACCCTACCCCACCCCCGCAGGCTGGAACAGGGGACGGCAAATCACCCCAGCATAGAGATATGGCAATGGGACACATTATCTGGTGGGCACTTGAAGCAGAAGAGAGCACTAGAAGCACTGGAAGCACCGAGGAGCAGACTTGGAGCAGACTGATGGGGACTGCTAGCCACAGACTGCCAGCCACAGACTGCCAGCATCGGTCCAGACAGCGTCAGACTCGGACTTGGTCCTTGAGGGGCATCTGCAAGAACGGTGACAGAAAGCACAGTCCCTGCTCTCCACCGTCAGCTGCTGCCTGCCTGTGGAAGGGACCTGCCTCTGCCCTAACCGTGGGTACTCTGTGAGCAGCCTGAGCTCTACCCTGTGCTGCCCCACGAGCTGCACTTCAAGGCACTGCCAGACTGCCCACAAGGAGCCAAGGGACCATCTCCCAATTCCTACTCCACTGCAGTGAGTAGCACAGACGTTCCCTAGGCTCCAGGCTGCCTTTATTTGTCAGTCTGGCAAAGCTATTTTTTATAGCAAACCTTTCCAAGCTTCCTGATTTTCCTGAATTACTAAATTCCCTGTAAGCATCCTTGTGAAAGATTTTCCCCAATGAATTTCTGAACCTGAAACTAACCAATTTTCTATAAAGTTGTGGGTGGGGCTTTCTGGAAATAAAATAACTGCAGATTTTATAATTCCTGCCTCATGAAATCCCACAACCAAGACATTCCTACGTGTCCTTAACATGAATGATCCAGACCACCTTGCAAATTCTGTCTAGCAGGAAGTGTTCACAGAGCTGCTTGAAAAACAGCTCATTTCTGGTGTGAGGCTGTCAGATCCCAATGGCCTCTGCATCTGCACACATACAGGGTCCTCAGAGCAGGGAGCTTCAAGGTGAGAGAACTCTGGAAAGTTCTTGATGCCTCTGCTACAGGAAGACAGGGTAGTTCTAGATGAGTCCAGGGAGAGTAGAGGGGGATTCATAGATTCATAAAATGATTTGGGTTGAAAGGGACCCTGAAGATCATCTAGTTCCAACCACCCTGCCATGGGCAGGGACACTTTCCACTAGGCCAAGCTGCTCCAACCTGGCCTTGAACACTTCCAGGGAGGACACATCCACAACCTCCCTGGGCAACATATTGCAGTGTCTCACCACCCTTACTGGATTGCAAAGGGTGCCCTTGTGTCTTTCCAGCTAGCCCTACACACCCCAGCACCTAAACAAGTGTAGCTGCAGGGACGCAGGTGCTGCCACGTGGCATCATCTCACCTACACCAGGAGAACTTGAGTGTCTTAATTTGACCTTTTGTTCAGCAGTTCAGGGGCTGGCTTGGCCAACTCCATGAATAAAGAATAAAACATCTCAAAGTGTGGCTTGCCCAACTAACTTTCTAAGGCTTCCTACTCCAGCCTTGGAGCCCTGATGCGGCCCTGCAGTGAAACTATCGGCACTGAAGCAAAGGGTCATTGTTAGCAGATCATCTGGGTGGGTGCTTGTGGGACAATAAACAACTCTGGCATTAGCTGCAGAGAAGTGCACAAATGAATTACCCACTGCTTCCAGCCAGTCGTGCATAATTCAAATTCCCCTGTGCTGGGGATCTAATTAGTAATCATCCAAACCATTCCTAAATTATCTAGGTTTGAGTTACTGGCATAGCAACGCCAGTCATTTCCGATAGGATTATTAATCCATTTGCCAGTGTGAGACTGCCAGGGCAGAGGCAGTGGGAAGCCACAGCCCCAGTTAATGTTATTAATGTTTTTTTGCCAATTAACCTATTTAGTGTTCAGGGACAAACAGCAGATGTCACGTAGAGAGATATTTTTAAAGCTCTGTGGATGCATGCCACACGTCCTGCTGATTCGGCCACCTTGAAACGCAAGGAGCTGGCAACAGACCTGAATGTGCAAACTGAATGGGAACCAAGAGACAAGAAGGGAAGAGCTACTGTTTATCAGAGCAGAGTTCCTGAGATATCAGGACAGACTTACCAAGACAGCAGAATGCTAAGATACCAGAATGCTAAGATACCAGAATGGAGTTACCAAGATATCCTGACGATACCTCAGGTGGGAATCCACACCAAAAAAGGTCTTTGGAACTCCAAGGCTCACCAGAGTGCCCTTCAGTGATTCCTAATTCAGTAAAAGACATCTGTAATTTGTTTTCTTTGCTGCTAATAATTTAAAGGCTTCCAAATGCAGAGCATAGAATGGTTTAGGTTGGAAGTAGCATTAGAGATCATCTACTCCAACCTGTGATGCATCTCAACTAGACTAAAATCCAGTCTTACCCTGCTCTCTTTCAGCTTAAAACCCTTGCCCCTTGTCCTGTCTCTAGAAACCATGATGAAAAGTGCCTCTGAAGCCTTCCTGAAGGATCCCTTCAGGTATTGGAAAGCATATCTAAGGTCACCCCAGAGCCTTCTCTTCTCCAAGCTGAACGACCCCAGCCCCCTCAGCCTGTCCTCATAGCAGAGGTGCTCCAGCCCTTGCATCATCTTTGTGGCCTCCTCTGGACTCTCTCCAGCAGCTCTGTGTCCATCTTATGCTGAAGACACCAGAACTGGATGCAGTATTGGAGATGGGGTCTCAGCAGAGTAAAGGAGCAGAATCTCCTCTCTTGCCCTGCTGGCCACACTCCTCTTGCTGCAATCCAGCCCACAGCTGCCTTCATGGTGAGCTTCTCAGCAACCAAAACCCTCAAGTCTCTGTCTTCAGGGCTGCTCTCAACCCACTTTGCACTCACCCTAGATTTGTGCCTAGGATTGGCTCAGCTCAGATGCAGGACCAATTCTGAAAGTCACTCAAGAGGTCTTTCCCTGACTCCAGTCAGTTCTGTTGAAAACTAAAGTCACTGTTTAGTGTGCCTCAAATAATTTATAGATGCATGTCCATTCATTGAATGGTTTAGGTTGGAGGGGACCTTAAAGGTCATCTAGTTCCAACCCCCTGCCCCAGGCAAGGACACCTCCCACTAGACCAGGTCTGAAAGCTGAAAGCTGTATGTTTTTATTCAGAATAATTCAGTATATAATAAGTGCATCCTGAGCCTTCCCTGTCCACCAGGGCTTCACAGCAGAACACCTGCTCTAGGCCTGATCTGTAACTAGGTAAGGTGGGGGTGAGACCTTTATTCAGGGCAAATGGTCCCACATCAATGCCTGGGGGAGTTCCACCTGACAGTGATGCCTCCCACAGATGGGACTGGGTTGCTTAGATGAAGCTTAGAACACATGAAAACACATTCCCAAACTTGACTCACTTTTAAAGGGGCTTTTTTAAGTTACTGATCCAATGCTCTTTTCAAATACATCCTTGCAGAGAGGCAGTGCCAGCTTGCCCTGACAGTTTGATGTCCTATAGAGAAGCCCCTGCACTCAGCCAAGCAACATTCAGATCCCTGGGTAGCTCAGTGCCACAGCCCAATTCCCTGCATAATCCAAAATTGTCACTAAACCAATTACATAGCAGGGGGGATGTGCTTGGATCAGCTACCAGCACTAACTCTGTCATGGGCTGGAGCATGGCCACCTAAGGAAGCCACTCTGGCACGCCAGCTACCACAGCTGTAAATACCAGCAGCTCCCTCTGCACCCTTCAGCGCTTTCCACATCATTTTAAAAGTGATTAACTCACTGGAAGTGAATTTTGTTTTCCCAGTCTCTTTGTGGGTTTCACTAGAAACTGATATTTGCAAACATGCTACAGAAAACATTTCTGAAATTGGTGAAACCTAGTGTCAAAAGCCAAAGGAGAGCTGAACTTTTGCCAAACCAGGAAAATCAAGAGACCTGGAGTTAAGTAACAGCATCCAGAGAAGGCAACAAAGCTTTGGAAGGGTCTGGAGAACAGGTTTGGTGAAGAGCAGATGAGGGAACTGGGGTTGCTTAATCTGGAGAAGAGGAGCCTGAGAGGCAGGTCTCTTCTCCCAGGCAGCAGGTGATAGAACAAGAGCAAACATCCTCAAGTTGCACCAGGGGAGATTTAGGTCAGATATGAGAAGATGATTGAAAGGGTTCTCAGAGAGTGGAAGAGGCTGCCCAGGGAGGTGGCTGAATCCCCATCCCTGGAGGTGTTTCAAAGAGGCAGAGATGTGGTACTGAGGGCCATGGTTCAGGACAAGCCTTGGCAGAGTGAGAGAATGGTTGGACTGGATGATCTGAAAGGGCTTCTCCAAACCAGATGATTCTATGTTTCTATGATTAATTCAGTTGTGAATGTTTTCTTATGTTGTGCTGGGGCTGGACACATGGAAAAACTGCATGACAAAATAGCATGGGAGAAAGCACTGCACCATTCTTATTAAATAACCAAAACAGAAAAAAAAATACAAAGGACAGGAATAAAGTTGTGAACAGATTTCCCAGCCATCAGCTAACAGAAGGAGTTTACAGTTTTTCTGCAGTGGTTCAGGGTAATAAAATTGATCTGTTGACTATACAGACCCATAAAATAGTTTACACAGAGCTAGAGTTATTGCCAGCTGGATCAGAAACAAAACTCTTCCAAAGAAAGTGGCCTTCTAAGCATTCCTTTTCCATTACACATCATGGCAACTGCAGAGTAAATGAAAGCCAGGTTTTCTCTGAGTTCGGCACTTTGGGATATTCTCCATTCAAATATGGCTCAAGGACCAAGTGCAGGATGGAGTGTGTGAGCTGGAAAGGACTGCAGAACCCTCAGGTGTTCTCCTCCTGTCCCGGACATTGCATTTGCTTTGGTAAAGGAAATTGGTTTATAGAACCATTGGATTGTTTCAGTAGGAAAAGCCCTCCAAGATCACCAAGTGCAACCCTCAAACTAAGGTCACCCTGCACATTAAATCCTGTTCCCAGGTGCCATGTCCAGAGGGCACTTTGAATACAAGGCTGATTTTTCTCCTTAGCAAGAGTGGCAGTGGGAGATGCTCTCTCCTAAGCCCCACAGGAAGATAAACAGAGCAGAGAACTGCAGGTGCAAACAGATTGAAACACCACAAGCACCATGCCCTCGCTAGTGGCATTTAACCTCTAGATCTCTTTGACCTCAGTCAGAACCAGATGTCTGTCGTGGTAGGCCT